>JAOWBU010000430.1:0-25000 GCA_026212405.1 Petrea volubilis
TCATCAAATATGTGCATATATTGGCAAATGACTAGTGCATGATAATATTTTTGATTAAATTTTCTTTGGAATTCTTTAAAATTAAAATTTTGTGATAAACTTTAAATTTTTAAAATGATTTTTGAGTTAGGTGCAAATTATTTTTGAAATTCAGGGGTTAAAGTACTACGTATTCAAATTATAATAAAAACTGCGGCCGAAAATTTTATTGGTAAACAAATTGACTTGATTTTCAAGCATACCTTTGCAAAGGTTGGTGGTAGTCCAACACATTTGCAATGGTCGAGGGGCAAATTACAATCAATCCTATAGCTAGGGGGTGTTCCTCATTTACCTATAGTTTTATTCTTATTTTCGTTATTTTATGTAGTTAAAATTTTTCAATAAGCTATTCAAAACATTCAGCCCTTTGTATAGGGTTAACTTTACTAGTAAATGTAGCCTCAAGGTTTAAACTTTTCACTTGAATTACACATATGATTTGTAAACAATAATAAATATAGAACACTAAATAAAATCTTGAAAAAAAAAGTAATTATTTTCAATATACAATATCTATAGTGAATAATAACTTAAGACAACCCATTTTTGGTGCATGAAACAAATATTTTTTTCTTTAATTTTTTGACCAATATTGAGTGTTTCTTCAGTTACTTATAAAGCAATAGTTTTTTTGAAAATTAAAAAATAAAAATAAAAATTCGTATGCAAGTTTTGGGCTTTATTAGATGCTTGGAAAGAGGCAACTAATGCAACAACACCATGCATTGTTGTGATTCTAGAAGGCACATCGTCGCTAAGTCAAGTTAGATTACATAGCAATAACACCATCACAAGCTTAAAGTCCAAGGCACCTTAAAAGCCCCTCCAAGTGATCCAAGTGACCTGCCAAAAAAAGAAGGGCAATGGATTACTATCAATTACATCGATCATTTTACCCTCTCTGGTGGTGGAGTTTTCGATGGCCAGGGCCAACAAGCTTGGCGTAGGGAATGCGTTAAGACAAGAAATTGTCCCTAAACTCCAATGGTAATTACTTAGCTCAATTTCATATATGCATGCACCTCATATAATACATAAAGTAGAGGAATACAAATTAACCTTCATATATGCATGCACCTCTTATGCAGAATTTGAGCTTCAATTTCATCAAGAACTCCATAGTTCAAGACATGGTCAATAAAGACAGCAAGAATTGGCACATGAACTACGTATCGAGCCAAAATGTAACATTTCGACGTATCATAGTTTCAGCCCCAGGCAAGAGCCTAAACACCGACGGACTCTGCATAGCGTGTCTTATAGGACTCAACGTCATTGATTCCATCATAGGAATTGGAGATGCCTATATCTCCATGGATGATAAAATAATAGAATTTCACATCGAAAATGTAACTTGTGGGTTGGGTCATGGGATAAGCATTGGAAAGCCTTGGGAAGGGTGAACCTGAACAAGATGTGCATAGGATATATATATGTGAAGAATTTCACCTAATTTAGCACAAATAACAGTGTTAGGGCGAAGACATGACCCTTTGCTCCGGCCATTTTGCGAATATCGGATTTGCATTTTGAAGTCTTAATTATGGATAATGTAAGGCATGCTGTCGCCATTGATCAACAATACTGTCTACATAATATATGCAAACTAGATGCAATTCCTACCTTCATTGCATGAACATTCTAACCATTCAATTTGTAGTCTCATGCATCATGTTCAAACTTTTGACTATTCAATATGTAGATCTTCTACAGAATCCATCACTTACACAAATTAGTAATGTCATTGTTCACAAAATTTTGAGCCTAAAAATACAAATTACAAGATAGGAAAAATGTATGACAAATATTTGAATTTAAGGAAAAATAATATAATTTAATGGAAAATGATCTCTTAGAAGACTAATCCCCTGATTTTCTCTTCAAATGGGCTTTGACCTTGAATAATGCAATTCTTGGCTTTATCTTGATCACAAATCAAACATTGTTGAACCAAGAAAAGCAAAAGGATATATTTGCTAAGGTGAAACACATCACACTCAAGCTGTAAAAACTCAACATAAATACATAATAATCTTCTTTCATGGTTTCCTTTTGCAAATCTAATAAACCCCCACAATGTTAACTAAAACCCCAATGAAACTAAAGCCAAACTTGTTTATCCTCATCCAAAAAAGAATTTCCCCACTTTCATGAAATCAAAAATTGCTCAAATAATTTAGAAACCAAATAGAGAAATAGTAGAGCAAATATGAGGCACTACCCTTAATCAACGTCCAGAGTTCGAATCCTGGTGTTGTGAATGGAGCAACTAGGTTGGAAAGGTCGCCCCCGTAATGGGCCTCTGCAGTATCCAATCCGGATTAGTCGGCCAATGAGTCGAAACCGAGTGGTTAAAACAAAAAAAAAAAGAACAAATATGAGTGAAAGCCAAAATTGAGAACCATGGATGGGCGGTGTTGTTGACTGTTGTCACGGGCAGCTGTTGCTAGTGGTGATGGCGTTGAAGAGTGAGAGGATGAGGAAAGAATTTTTGGATAAGCGTCTATGAAGTTTAGGTGTTTAACTTGAAACCCTAAGTAGGAAGTGGAAAATTCAGTAAGTTAAAAGATTATAATATTATAGGGTAAATTACGTTTATCTCCCCCGAGGTATACCCCATTAACAAAAAATACCCTAAACTATAGAAAATTACAATTACCCCCCTGAATTGAAGGAGCAATTACAATTTACACCTAGAAAAAATAAAATTTCAAAATTACCCTTTTGAAAAATTACAATTACGCCCTTGAATTAAGGGGGTAATTACAAATTACACCTCCTGAATTGAAAAGATTATTTTCCCTTCAAGGGTTTTTTTTTATACATTATACATATTTAAATTTAAAAATATTATACATATTTAAATATATTTTTAAAAAAATTAAATCAATTATATAATATATGCAGATAGCATATCCTTCAAATTATATAATTGTGATATGTAAATTTATATTTAATAAATACAAATACATAAAAAAATTCTTATAATATTACAAAATTTGTCTTTATAAATACAAAAAATTATAACACATATTATGTATAATTCGTTTTTATAAATACAAAAAATTTCTTTCCCCTTTTTCCTTTCCTTCTCCCCCCTCCCCCCTTTCCCCATTTCTTTCTTCCAGCCCTAGGTCCTCTCTCTCTCTCTCTCTCTCTCTCTCTCTCTTCTCTCTCTCTCACACACACACACACTGCCGCCGCCTGCCCGTTACACCATCCATCGCTCGTCCACCTTCCAACGCCGCCTGACAAGGGATCGAGAGGGGTGAGGGGCAGAGATTGAGAGATTGAGAAGGCAATGGGGGGTGGGTGGAGAGAGAGAGATCGAGAGGGAGAAAGACATTGAGAAGGGAGAGGGTGGGAGAGATATCCTTTACGGCCGTTGTCGGCCTCCCGTCCACCATCTGCCGTCTGCCAGCCTTAAAAAACCTCTTGAGGGCAAAACAGTCATTTCAATTCAGGAAGTGTAATTTGTAACTACCCCCTTAATTCGAGGGGGTAATTGTAGTTTTTCAAAAGGGTAATTTTGAAAATTTATTATTTTTAGGTGTAAATTGTAATTACCCCCTCAATTCAGGGGGATAATTGTAATTTTTTATATGTCGGGGTATTTTTTGTAAATAGGGTATACCTCAGGGGAGGTAAATGTAATTCGTCCATATTATATATATATATATATATATATTATTTATAATAAATTATATATTAAATATATTCAAAAATAAAAACATATATATATACGGGTCAAGGCCAGGTCGGATCTTCCTAGACCCTAGACCCCAGACCCAACCCAAATCCGCACAAATCTAAAATTTTAGATCCGTAACCCTCCCCAAGACTCGATTATCAAGTCTGAACCCTAAATTTTACTATATTTGTTAGTCATTATGTTATCAAATATACACATATGTATATGTTTGTAAGTGAAGAAGCTAATGTGGTTATAACCACTTGCATACAAAAATTTTCTTTATTAAATCTTTTCACCATAGTCCAAGAAATATCCAAACTATTTTCCTCCAAATATAAGTATTTAAAATGGTTTAATAATATAATAAAATATAATTTTCTTAATTTCTTATGTCTAATACAGAAATTGTGGGGCTAGAGGAGAGATAGAAAATTAAATGGTTCTTTTGAGTCAATCTAAAAACATGTCAAGTTCCATATGTAAGGAAAACAATAAAAAATTATTTTAAAGAAATCATACAAGAAATGTTCTAGAGCATTTAAAATAGTCTATATTTATATACGTAGAAATTAGTAGATAAATTTAGATTATAATAGATAAATAACGAAATTTATAGTAGAAAACTTCTTTAAATACTAGCTGTAGATTCTATTAATCCTTTATTAACTGTTGATTTTTTGAGTACTAGCTATCAATTTAACATGATAAAGTATGTAAGTACTAGAAAGTCTTTATGAATGGTTGAATTTTTGAATCTCCCCCAGACATTTAAGAAGGTGAAATATACGAATAGATGATAGAATCATTTATAATTAACAAATTTGGAAAATTGATATTGAGTAAAAAAAACTCTTTACATGGTTGTGTTCCGAAATCTTGTTGTCGGTTCATTTCTATTTGATGAATTTTTGTTTATATTATGACTTAAAAATCCATAATTATAGTCATGTGCGCCAATTTGGAGTTGTCACGTGGCAACTCTAGACCAACCTACGGGTCACCTGCGTCTCCCCACGAGAGGCCTCCTGGTCGAATAATGACCGAGAAAGGACACCCGTGATCTAAGCCATTCGATTGAGCAGGGATTGAGTAGGGCTCTAGGTCTATGAGCCACCCTTTGACTCGGAATACTTCAAAGTAGAATTGGAAGGACGTATTGTGCATATGGTGGTTTAATATTCACAATTAAATAAGATTAGATTACAATTAAGTTTTACACTCAATTATTAGAGTTTTTCAAAGCTTGGTGACACATAAATTAAAAAAATAAATTAATTAAAAACTATATATACATACATATGCCACATATATTCAAAAAAAGTCCAAAAACCACATACATATACATATATGCATGCACACACATACATATACATATATATACACACACGTACATATATATATATACACACGGGAGAGAGAGAGGGAGGGAGGGGGGAGAGAGAGATGGGGAAGAGAGAGAAGGCAGGGAGGCGTAGAGCTAGGTATGGGGGATTTGGGGGATGGGGGAGCGGGTAGTTGCAATTGGGGAGGGGGATGGGTTCTGGATCAAAATGTGTTGTTGGCATAGGGGTTGGGGGAGAACGAGTTGGGTGGATAAAGAAGATGAAGATGAAGGAGGTGAGATATAATTTTTTTTTAAATTATGTAATTAATCAATTTTTTTTAGATATGATGTATATAAGTTAGATTCTTTTTTCAGAAGAATGGAATGAAATTTTTATATTTAATTTTAATTTTTTATTTTTTGTACTTTACAATATGTAATTTTATTAAATAACGATTATTAATAATAAAAATATTATTATTAATTATCATTATTTAATAAAATTACATATTATAAAGTATAAAAATAATTAATAATAACAAATTTACAAAAGTAAGGGCAAAATAAAAGACAAAATGGTCAATTCAAAGTGTTGGAATAATTAATATTGGAAAGCCAAGACTCAATCTCACCCCCTCCCCTAAGATTATAATCTCAATATTAGACTCATCACATGGCGGGCTTTGTGAGATTACGTTAAGGCCCGCAATTATAATCTTGACAACCAAACGATCAATTAGCCGAGGTGAGCCGATATGTGAAGGATTTTTCTTGGCTAATCTCAAAAGCAAACGGTTCCGAAGGGTATTAATCGAAACCCATTTCGACTAGCTCTCGTTTGCTCACCACCTTGTTTAGTAACCATTTCCCAACTTATCCCTCAATACTAAGCTTGACCAGCATGTTCAATCAAATCCAACCTGATGTGGTCGGATTTCGTATGAGAATACGTCACTTCGAGCAAAGGTGAAGTTAGACTAGATAATCCAATATCCGCTCAAAGTCCGAGTAAAGAGAATGGATGTGCTGGTCGAGTTCTATTCTGCAAGGATGGAACACACGTGAGCCTAGCTAGAAGTGTCTCCGGCAAAGACCCTCCGACACTCAAGTCAGAATTCGAGTAGATAATCAGAAGGTAATAATGTGCGTAAAGTGAATTTGGAAAGCTTACCCCCCATGAACAGTAATGCTATCCTATTTATAGAAATTGGAGACAGGTGGGCCGGACCAGAGGATATTCTTCGGCACGTGTCATGGATGCACCGAGTACATCCGTTGTTAGAGATGGTTATTTTTAGGACCACTTCGGGGATGGTGCGGGACCACCCAAGGAAGGTGAGCAGTCATCGGGGATACAATGGTTTTTGTGGAGACCCTCTGCATCGAGGAGACACATGGATGTCGGGGCGCATTGGGGAGCTGTGATCGGCCTCCGTCATCAGTCAACCCAGTTATGGCCTGATTGGACTCATTCGGACACGTGGCACCTCACGGTTGGAAGTTTTCGTTGAGCTGGCACCGACGTGGATGAAGACAGATTTGGCCACATCATTAGTCCCCCCAGTTCACGATCTGATCGGACTTGTCTAGAATGGGCAAGCTGTGAACTTTCAAGAAGGCTTCACTTGGTACTCCACACACATTTTTTCGATCAGCGATGGCGGTAAAATCAAATTTGACCATTGGGATTTGACCGTTGGTAATGATTGCTGGCGTCGGTTAGACTTACCGATGAGTGTTTTTACCTCTCTATAAATAGGGGCTCCGGTCATGGTCACGGGCACGTTACTTTTACATCGAGCTGAGAAATCATTCCGAGCATAAATCTGAGAGCACCGAGCGTACCAGAAACTCTTCGAGCAGCCAAACATTTCCTTCGACCAGCCAAAACCTAGGTACTCCTCTTCCTCCATTTTTTCCATTTCTACGCTTCCTTTTCTGTTAATCTTTCTTAGATAACCATGAGTGGATCTGAGGGTAGTTCCAATAGCCAGAATAGGGCAATGGAATCTCCCTTCGGGGAAGGTTTAAGCGATATTGATTTGTCAATTTTCTTAGATGTTGAAGTCTCTTTCAATGGGGCATCGTCTCGATGGCCGAGCGAGGCAAGCACAAGCCAGCCGAGGAGGGGCAGAAAAAGCCTGAGTAAGATGGAAGAAATGAGGTAGCGAATGATTGCCGAAGGTGGGAAGAAGGTCCCTCCGATGGGCGAACTATCCGAAATACTGGTCCCTTCGTGGAGACCCCTCGTCGGGGAGGAAGATCAACCCGGGTCTTCGTCTAACCAGAGAAGGAAGGCCATAGCCAGCAATTAAACCACGGCGAGCTGGGGCAACATCATCGTTCACAACTCTGATCAGGGACGTGCAGAAAATTATGAATCACTACGTCAATACCCCATTTGCCCTGATCTGGCCGACCAGCGAGGAATCCATCACGAATCCTCTGGCGGGGTGCCTCCCTATCCACTACTCTCATGTCAAGAACGGGCTTAGGTTCCCCATTCCGGCCTTCATATCTTCAATCCTCAACCGCCTAAACATAAGCCCAATCGAACTAACCCCTGAACTCTGTGCCTTTATTGTATTCTGCCATTACATCGGGCACAGACCTACTATAGCCAACTTTTCCGACCTCTTCCAAATAAACCATTCGAGTAGATCCTCCCTGGACAATGAATTCAATTGCTTCTTCATGAGCGCGAAGAATGGGAGGAAAATCATTAAAACGGCCTCGTCTTCGTACAGGAGTGATTGGAAGTAAAAATGGTGCTTCGTGCACTCCGATCAGGAATTGCCAGTGAGGAGGTTTCACAATTCAAAAGTAAAGAAACTCTCCCTGGCCGGACTGGGGTCGAGCAGCTGGTCGAGGGAGTGGGTCCTCGGCCACAAAAGGCAGGGGCTACTTTGCCCTATTTATCTAACTCAGGAGAGGTTTCTAGTAAAGGTCGGGTTCTCACCGGCCAGACTAGGGACCGAGGATATTGTTTTCGGTATCCCCATTATTCTTACTGTTGCTTGAGTTTCATTTTTATTCGACTATCGCTGACCCCTTTTTTTTATATTTGGCTTGGATCGGCCTGAGAATGACTCTGACCGGCTCTTCTTGTTTTGGTTCTGTAGATCAGTGCATATTGGAGATGGGCAGATTGAACCACATGGCCAGGGTGTCTGGTGGAAGGATAAGGCCATCTCCCCCTTCGGAGGAGGGGCGCGGCGATGCTGATGATGCCCCCTCGACGGCTGCCACAACCCCCGGGTCTGCAGATCAAGCCCCTACCCGGGACCGTGTCGAAACAATCGACGTCGAGGAGGACACTTCGTTGGTCCGGAAGAAGAGAATGGTCCCCAACTCCTCGACAGTTTTGAAGAAGACGGTGGGGCCTATTCCGAAGAAACCAGCCCCTAAGCCGAGCAAAGGCAAGCGCCCCACTAATGGCTCCGGTTATACATTCGAGGAGCTAGAGGTGCTAAACTACACCGATGTTCCGTAGCCTCGCTTTTGCTCCAAGTTTGGCGATCTCTCTGGTGCAAGCGTCTTGACCTGCGAAAATCGAGGCCTAGCCATGAGGTGTTTGAGGAACAGCGTTTTCAAGGCCGACCAGGTGGCCTTGACCGAGCTCGACGACGCGGATCCTGGCCCAAAGCATCGCGGAGGACATGAACACCCTCCAGCAAAGGATGGTCCATGGCCTTCGTCGGCTTGAAGTCAGTTGTTGAAGGTGTGAAAAGGCCGAGAGAGAGGCCCGAAGAAGCAGCCTCCAAGCGGTTCTCAATGAGAAGCGGCAAAAGAACCAAGTCGCTCAACAGGAGATCAAAGCGAAGCGGGAAAAATCGTGCAAGCTAGAAGAGTTGGTGAACAAGCTTGAGCTCAACTTCAAAATGAATGAGTCCAATCTGGAACACCAGGACTACCTTTTAAAGAAAAAAGTTAACGAGGCTTTTGCTCGGGGAGAAAAGAGGGGCCACCGTGGAGCCAAGGCCGAACTGAAGTTCTCGATCCCCTACTTCGAGAGAGAGGCCATTAAGCGGTTTATCCACGGGCCCGTGTTCGAGTACGCGACTATTCTTTGCGGGGAAAACGACGCTATGCTCGACTTTGATAGGGCTTTCAGCCTGCTAAAGGCTCGAGAAGTCATCCCCCAATATTTCCCAATAGATGGCTACGACACCTATCTAAACGACGCCGGGAAAGTGGATACCGGTGATGATGATGAACCCTTACGCGCCTACGAGAATGTCGAGAAGCAAGTCCACAACGAGGAGAACAAGCGCTTACGAAGGCCTCTTTCCCCGGATGTGGAGCCAGATGATGCAATCACTGTGGACCGGGGAGAAACCGATCAAGGGACCACTGGCACCCCGGCGATAGAGAGGACGCCTGGCACAGGGATCGAGGATGCGATCGAGACAGTGGCTGAGGAGGTGGCCGAGGAGAGAGATGGCGCTAGGCCTTTTCCTCTTATTTTGTTCATTGTTATTCTCATTTTTCGATTTTTGAACAAGTTGTAATCTTCCATTTATATTTTTCATTTTTTGAGAAAGGTGTAATTTTCCTGGACATTAATGAAGTTACTATTCATGGAACATATTCTGGTCTTTGAAATTTGTTGTTTACTATTTTAGTCTTTATTGAAGGAATTCGATTTTTAAGATCGTAAATCTAATCAGGCAAAACCAAAAGAAATTAGCTCGAAGATAGACTTGAAAATTAAGTGTACAAAATTTGAAACAGTTCGATGTCAACACGGCACTGTATAATAAAACATCGAGGAAGTCGAGTGCCCCAATGATACCAAAAAAATATTAAAATTTGACTGCCATGGTTCACAAGATTTTGCTCGATAAAAAAAAACTTAAAAAAGCCGCCTACTCAAAAAAGCCTCTTCCTCAGGCCCAAGCCAGGAGAAATCACACGTAGAACCTTTTGAGGTTCGTGGCGTTCAAAGGTCGGGGTAGTTCCTTTCCCGACATGTCCTCGAGGAGGTAAGCATTGTTTTTGCAAATTTTGACCACCCTGAACAGACCATCCCAATTGGGGTCCAACTTGCCCACCGAGCGGGAAACTTCCACCTTCTTAGTCACTAAATCTTTGATCTGGAATGTTCGGGGATGGACATGGCGATAGTAGGCATGCACGGTAGATGCCCGGAAGTTATCCATCCTTCGTAGGGCGGTCCGAAGCGGCAGATGATGTTTTTCCAAATGAAGATCCTGACGGTCAAATCGGTGATCTTGGCTACGGCTTACGCTTCGGCCCACTTCATGAAATACTCCACGACAATGATTACGAACTTCCTCTGCCCGAGGGCTTGAAGGAACAGTCCGAGGATATTTATCCCCTATTGATTAAAAGGCGAAGAAATTTCCACATTTACCATCTGGGCGGCGGGCTGGTGAATGAGGTTGGCGTGCATTTCACACGTCTGACACCTATGGACAAAGTCAAAGCCATCCTGCACGAGGTTGGGCCAGAAAAAACCTACTCGGGATACTTTCTTGGCTAGGGACCGTGGTCCGGTATGGTTTCCACGGCACCTTTGGTGTAACTCCTCGATGACCTCCCTCGCCTGTTGTTTGCTCAGACATCGTTGAGGAGACCCATCAAAGCTTTTCCTAAACAGGCGCCCCTGCCGTTCCAAGGTATAGCGGGAGGCTTGTCGTCAGAGTCTCTTAGCCTCAACAGGACTCTCAGGGGGGATTCCATCCTTCAAGTAGGCAATTAACTCGGTGATCCACTCCTCGGGGGATTCAATGGCGAGTACACATTGGGCAGTCCCGGATTCAATCAGGGGTGCCGATGAGCTCAGCATGGTTATCCACCTTTCTTTCGTCCCCCTCATCAAGCTCGCCAGTTTTGACAGTTGTTCCGCCCTCTTGTTTTCTACCTGTGGGACTTGCTCGAGCGTGAACTTGGTGAACATTCCTTTTAACTTATTGACCTCCTCAAGGTATTTTGTCATCGACGCCTCCGTGGCGTCATAGTTCCCATTGACCTGCTCAATGAGCAACTACGAGTCAGTCCGGGCCACCAGTTCATCTACCCCTTTATCTAAAGCTATCCTCATCCCGGCAGCTAGGGCTTCATATTCCGCCTCGTTGTTAGAAATCGGGAATTCAAGACGGATGGCAAAGTCGAGTTCGTTGCCCAGCTCGTCCCGCAAGTAAACCCCAGCTCCCCCTCCAGAATTCGTGGAGGATCCATCAACCATGAGGGTCCAAGGCGCCTTTGGGTCCTTCTCCATCCTCTGGGCCATCTCCACAATGAAATCTGCTAACACCTGGGCGTGAATGGCCGTTTGGGGCTGGAATTGTATATCGAATTCCACGAGTTCCACAGCCCACTTCACCAGCAAACCAAACACGTCGGGCTTTGTCAACACTTGTCTCAGCGGTTCATTTGTCAAAACTACGATGGTGTGGGCTTGGAAATACTATCTCAGCTTTCGGGCGGAATGGACCAAGGCGAGGGCTAACTTCTCAATTTCCATATAGTTCCGTTCAGGGCCCTAGAGGAGCTTGCTCAAATAATAGATTGGGCGGTGGACCCTGCCGTCCACGTGAACCAAAACCGAACTAATAGCGTTCGAGGAGACGGCCAGGTAGGCGTAGAGGGATTTCCCTAGAATGGGCTTCAACAATAGAGGGGGTTCGGTCAGGTGGTGCTTCAATTTGGTGAGGGCACGCTGGCATTCCTCGGACCACTTCCAATCCGGCACCACTCTTAGAGCTTTGAAAAATGGGAGATTTCGGTCCGCTGAGTGGGATATAAATCTATTGAGCACGATTACTATTCCCACCAGCCTCTGGACCTCTTTTACTGAGCTAGGGAGCTCGATGTCGAGGATGGCATGAATTTTTGCAGGGTTGGCCTCAATCCCTCTATAGCTGACTATATATCCGAGGAACATACCAGCTCGGACCCTGAACGTGCACTTGTTGGGGTTTAGCTTCAGGCCGTACTTCCGTAGGATTCCGAATGTTCGAGCAAAATGTCCCAGATGATCGGACTCCCGCTCACTTCGGACTATCATATCATTGACATATACCTCGACGGTCTTGTCGATCTCCTCATTGAACATAAGGTTGACTAGCCTCTGATATATAGCGCCAGAATTTTTCAGCTAGATCACGAGGAAACAGTATGTCCCCATTGTGATAACAAATGACGCCTTTCCCATGTCCTCCTCGGCCATGTAAATTTGGTAGTAGCCTTGGAAGGCATCCATCATGCTCATCAACTCGCATCCCGCCGTCGAGTCAACAAGTTGATCAATTCGGGGAAGGGGATAGTGGTCCTTTGGGCAGGCTTTATTGAGATCGGTGAAGTCGTTGCACATCCGCCATCGGCCATCACCCTTTGCCAAAATGACCACTTTGCATAGCCAATCCGCGAACTGGATCTCAACGATATACCCTGCGTCTAGCAGCTTGTTAACCTCCTATTCGATAATCCGGTTTCGCTCTTCACAAAATATTCTCTTTCTTTGCCTCACGGGACTAACCGAAGGGTCTACATTGAGGCGGTGAACGATAACTTAAGGATCAATCCCCAAAATATCCGAGGCTTTCCAGGCGAAAATATCGACTTTGGATCAGAGAAACTTGACCAGCAAGACCTCACTACATGAAATGAGTTGAGGGCAGGTCGCCCTAGAATGATGTTGTAGGCGAACAGGGCATCCATGATCAAGTATGGGATCATTAAAGTTTTCCATCTTGGAGCTTCCCACAATGAAGTGGGGAGTTGGATCATGCCGAGGGGAACCACCTCGGATCCTCCAAAATCGATGAGAGGGGCCTGCACGGGGGAGAGAATGTATTTTCCCAAGTCCATTTTCACGAAAATGCTTGCGAAAATGACATTAGCGGAACTCCCATTGTTAATCAAGGTCTTGGCTACGGAGTAGTTGGCCACATCCAAGTTGATGACCATTGGATAGTCTGGCATCTCTTCGAGGCCATCAGTCTTTGGTATGTGCTCGAGGTCTCGATCAGTGAACTCGAGTGGTTCATCCCCGAGGGCCTCTACCCCGGATATTGCATTGACTTGCAATCTCTCGTGGCAGTAACGCTTCTCGATATGATATCGAGCTTGATCAATGCACCTTTCCACCTGTTTCCTCCTGCTTTTGGTGTCTCCGCCACTTGGCCCGTCGGCTATGGTGTAAATCATGCCTCGGGTTGGCAAGTTGTCTTGCACGGTGGGCTGCTTGTCGGCCCGTGGAGGCGGAGTATGATCCCTTCGAGGGGAACGTGACCTTTCCCTCCTCGAGGATCCGGAGTCATCGTCCATAGAGGACGGGGAGCGATGTCGGCGGCTACCCTCACCCTTTTGGACCTGACCTTTCTTTTTGATGTATTTCTTAATCTCCGGGCAGCCTACATCGATCAGGTGTTGAATCTTCTTTTTCAAGGAGAAGCAACCCTCGGTATCATGGTTGCCCACTTGTTTGTGGAAGGCGCAGTACTTATTTCCCCTCGGGGGACTCCATCTTTGTCTTAGATCTTTCTCGGTCTTCGGAAGATTGTGGGGTTGCTGGCGTTGATCGTTGTAAAGATTTATTTCCTCGACATCACCAATGGTATGAGGTCATTGTCCCGTCGGCGATCTTTCTTTTCTCTGTCGTCGGGCTTCCTCTTAAACCTCATGTCCTCTACATTCATGTACTACTGGGCAATGGACATGACTTTTTCCATGGTGGCCGGGCGCTTCCTCGCCAAGTGATCCGAGCATGTTTGGTTTCGTATGGCCCCATTATCACATTGAGGAGAAAGTCCATCTAGACGCTCTCAACTTTGAGGAGCTCGGTGTTAAATCGATTAAAAAAGTCCCTCAAGGACTCGTTGTCCCTTTGTCGGATTTTGTGTAGGTGGAACGGAGGCAGCTTGGCCAGACTCTTCGTCTGGGAATAGTTGACGAATTTTATCACCAAATCGGCGAAACTCCTGATCGAACCAGGGGCTTGGCGGACGTACCATTGCGAGGCCATGCCTTGGAAGGTCATGACCAGGAGCTTGGTTGCAAAGTCATCATCCATCATGTGAACAGTGCTTAAATTGTATCAGGTGCTCCTTGGGATCGGCCTCTCCATCATATCTAGGTAGGTCCATGGGGATCCTGACTCCTCAGGGTGCTCGGGTATTCTGGAGGTCATGGGAGAGAGGGTCACTCTCATCGGGTGCGAAGTACCGCTGAGCGAATCCCTGCCCGAATCGATGTGACACCTCCTTGTGGGTCTTCCATTTGGTGTGACAGCTCACCGATATCCTTGTGGGGTCTCTCCCCCCGGCGGACCTCGTAGATCCGCCTCTGAATCTCAGTTGCCTGGTGGGAAATTTCCTCTAAGCGCTCTCTATGACTCCAGGATGGGTTCCCCGAAGAGGGCCCCACGGAGGATTCTTTCACTTCCTCGATGAGGCGAGGAGGTAGGGGCCGCCTTTCTCCCGCACATCCTGCTCGCGCGTCATCCCGCTCGATGTCGGCTTCCCGAATACCCGCGGGGGGCAAAACTCCTCCCTCGGTGCAGAAGGGTCTTCTGCTGCTGCGGTCGGAGTGGGGTTTGGGTTCCCCCACCCTTGGATTTGGGGCAATAGCGTGTTGAATTGATCGACCGTCAAAACGACGAGGTTCTGCCCGACAAGTGGTGCAGGTATCGCTTCAGTAGTCTTTGGAACTGCCTGGGGCGGAGCATCGTGCGGTGCCGCTGTGTTGATGGTGATTTGGTGGGCCAAGGGTTTGTGCGAGTCCCATGGCTCTGATCTGGTTCGATGAGTGTTAATCATGTTCTCATTTGTTTGAATAGAAAAGCCCTCCTTCTAGCGCCCAAATGATGTCGTCGGATTTCGTATGGGAACACGTCACTCCGAGCAAAGGTGAAGTTAGACTAGAATAGTCCAATGTCCATTCAAAGTCCAAGTAAAGAGAATGAGTGCGCTGGTCGGGTTCTATTTTGCAAGGATGGAACACACGTGAGCCTAGCCAAAAGTGTCTCCGGCGAAGACCCTCCAACGCTCAAGTCAGAATTCGAGCAGGTACTCGGAAGGTAATAATATGCGTAAAGTGCATTTGGAAAGCTTACCCTCCATGAACAGTAACGTTATGCTATTTATAAAAATTGGAAATGGGTGGGCCGGACTAGGGTTAGACCGGCCCAGCCTTGCTATTCGTACAGGGGATATTCCTAGACACATGTCGTGGATGCGTCGGGTACATCCATTGTCAGAGACGGTTATTTTTGGAACAACTTCGGGGATGGTACGGGACCACCCGAGGAGGGTGAGCAGTCATCAAGGATACAGTGGTTTTCGTGGAGACCCTTTGCATCGAGGAGACACATGAATACCGGGGCAAATTGGTGAGTTGTGCTCGACCTCCGTTGCTTGAAGCAGGGTTGTAACACCCTTCTTGCTAAAATTATCTTATTGGACTAAAGAGTCATTAGGTAATGGTACGAAATATCTTTACTTTGATTGATACTTGTTACTATTACCGCATTCTAAAACAAGTGGGTTTACTATTTAAGATCTATGTTGGGTTATTGTTTCTGGTAATACCATACAACAAGGGATTGACGCAAAAATCAATAGAAGTCAGATTGTTCAGAATAAAAGAAAGGCTAAATTTCAAATTTGTCCCTTATAATTTGTCCAAATTGCGTCCCTTATGGTTTAAAAATAAGCGAAATACACCTTGTGATTTTAAAACACTGCACAATTTTCCACGATAACGTAGAGTGAGGTGCATGCGCCTGAGGTGCTATTGGGCATGTATTTTAGCTTCATTTTGACTTTTAAAAGTGATTAAAATGACCGAAATACCCTTAAATATAAACATATTCACTAATATACGTATTTTCTTATAAATTTAAATTAACTTATCTAATATTACAAATAAATCCTTTTACTCATTAAGTTTTAATTTTTTCACCATCTTCAATCGGAGCCGCCGCCGCCGAAGTAATGGCGAAAAATGCTGGTATATGCATCTTCGCTTGCTAGACAAAACCCCTCTATCAATTTCACCAAATCTCAAACTACTCGCATTTAATTTTAAAAAAATCTTACAAAAATCCTAAACCCGCCACAAAAGCCCTCCCCTATTAACTGTTCAATTAGCCATTAAAATCAATAATGTTACCACCAATGGGTTCCTCTCATCGAATTGATTGAAATAGTGTCCAATTTTACAAGATTTGATGAAAAAATAAAAAACTTATGTACGTATATATTCGTGTATATGTGTGTGAGCGTGTGTGCGACTATGTGTGTGTGTGTGTGTGTGAGCTATGTTGTGCTGTGCGTGTGTGTGCTGTGCTGTGTGTGTGTGTGTGTGTGTGTGCTGTGTGCGCAGAGTGTGTGTGTTGTGCTTTGCGTGTGTGTGCTGTGTGCGCAGAGCGTGTGTGTGTGCGCGCGTGTGTGCTGTGTGTGTGTGTGTGTGCGCGCGCGCGCGTGTGTGCTGTGTGCGCAGTGTGTGTGTTGTGCTTTGTGTACATGCGTGTGCTGTGCTGTGTGCGCAGAGTGTGTGTGCTGTGTGCTATTGTGTGTGCGTGTGTGGCACTGTGTGTTGTGTATTTGTGTGCAGGGCGTGTGTTACTGTGTGCTGTGTGTGCGTGTTTGCGACTGTGTGTGCTGTGTATGTGTGTGCAGAGTGTGTGTTACTCTGTGTGTGGGTGTGTGTGTGTGATGTTAGTGTGTGTGCAGAGTGTGTGTTAGTGTGTGCAAAGTGTGTGTTTGTGTCTGTGTGTTTGTCTGTATTATTTATTATTATAATTTAGTTAAATTTATATATAATTATGTGTTTTATATTTTATATTTTATATATATTTTATATTTAATTTTATAATTAAAAGTCAATTTCAACCGTTAATTTTTTTAAGTGAAGATCTAATGGTTAAAAATAAAGGGGTATAACGGAAAATACCTGTCAAAGTTTAACGTCATCAACTAGTATTTAACGGCACTAGTGCCCTAGGGCACATGAGAATGGTTTTATAAACCATATAGGGCATTTTGTCTATTTTTAAATCATAAGGGTTTCACACAATTTAGGCAAACCACAAGGGAAAATTTGGAATTTGGCCTAAAAAAAATTATTAACGTTCAAACTTATTTACCCAATCATAGTTTAAGCACTGCTGAGTAACAGGCTACTTTCTTTCAATTTTTGTGTAGAAATTCTTATCTGGTTTGTAGTGTCAAAGTGTTTTGTGAACTATGTAATTTAAGAAATAGAACCACAGAGATCCCCGACTTGGATTTCGAAAAGTAGGAAAAAAATGGATTCAAATAGGTGGACTATGTGCCGAAAAGTTTGGAAAATTACACTTTGGTCCATGGCCAATGAACCAGTAATTGGTGGTTTATGTGCCAGCAATGTTTGCTTAATAATAAGCATTCATTTATATGTTGGCTCATCACTATTTCATCGACCCTCTTCTTTTCCTGTTTTTCCTCTTTTATGTACCTATTTTTAAAACTAAAAAAAATCAATAATCAAGATTACAACATAAATAACCATATTTGTTAAAAGAATTTACTCATTAGTATGTCATGAGGGTATATAATTATGTGTTTTATATGTTATATTTTATATATATTTTATATTTAATTTTATAATATATCTATCTAGGCCCGAAACCCGAACACCCGCCGCCTGAAAATCAGCAAGCCCGTAAAGGAAAAGCACGTCAAGATCACCATGGAACCCGATCAAGAACTCGTGGACACGCACAAAAACGAAAAATTCAAGTGGGTTCTCATCAGCAGAACCATCGAATGAAGAAATCATGACAACAATCGCACCTTGAGATTAGAAAACCGGTCATCTGAGCTCGCATTTCACAAGAAAAACAGAGACCTGGTGATCAACTCTTACTTGCCTCACATTAAAAATGTCGCGGAGAACAAGAAACACGAGAAGAAAACTATCAAGATTTACACAATGGGCAACGTGTACAATCACAACGATGTTTGGAGCCCTGTGATCCTCGATCACCCGGCGACATTCGAGACTGTGGCGATGGATTTCGATCAGAAAGAGATGATTCTGAGGGATCTCGACAGGTTTGTGAAGAGGAGAGAGCATTATAGGAAGGTAGGCAGGGCCTGGAAAAGAGGGTACTTGTTGTATGGCCCTCCGGGGACCGGGAAATCGAGCTTAATTGCTGCAATGGCGAATTATTTGAATTTTGATGTGTATGATCTGGAGCTGACTGAGTTGAAATGGAACTCGGATTTGAGGAGATTGCTTGTTAACACGGCAAATAAGTCGATATTGGTTGTGGAAGACATTGATTGCACCATTGATTTGCCAGAAAGGCAAGCCAAGGGACCTGAGTTTTATCACCATGAAGAGAGCCAGGTTAATCACTCACACTATTTTTGAATTACCCTTATGTATTTTGATGGTGTCATTCAAATAGATTTTAGCCAATTTTGAAAATTAATTTGGCAACAAAGTTGTTTAAAATGCTAGTCCAGTACCGAAATCGGATAATATGAAGGACCAAAGTCCAAAATGAGTTTGCAAGATGAACTTCTATTTTTTATTTTTTTCACCCCTCCAAATATTGATTCTTGAGGATCAATTTATATTTCTCCTTTATTTGTTTACGCACTTCGTTGACTAGTGAAGTAAGCAAGCTACCTTGGGACGAACGTTGCCACTGGGGTCGCTCATCTTGCTCTAGGGTAGCACTCTCTATGGAAAGATGAGTGGTTTGTGCTTCACTAGCCAAGTCCATACACCTACAGCTCGATCTACGAGCGCTCTCTTCGATCCTTCCAGGTCAAGATCTTCGCTTGTTGACCACTTTTTGATGAGCAGAACTTAGTGTTACAATACTAATGCAGGTGACACTATCCGGGTTCTTGAACTTTGTCGATGGCTTATGGTCGAGTTGTGGAGATGAGAGGATCATAATTTTCAAGACGAACCACGTAGAAAAGCTTGACCCGGCATTGCTGCGCCCAGGCCGGATGGATATGCACATAAACATGTCATGTTGCACCCCTTGTGCCTTCAGAGTCCTGGCCTCTAATTACCTCGACATCCATGATCATCTTCTGTTCGAAGAAATCGACAACCTCATTCGAGTTGCAAATACCACTCCTGCTGAAGTAGCAGAGCAGCTTCTCAAGAATGATGAACCTGATTTGGCCCTTCAAGGGTTGGTTAATTTCATGCGTGCCAAGATTAAAGAAAATGAGGCTGCTGAAGCTGAGAAGGCTATAGCACAATCATCAGTTGAAAATGTGGGAAATGTTGAGCAAGAGGAGAGGGAGGAGAAGGAGGGATGGGCTTATTCCGGGTGGAGAGGCGGCCGTGGAGGCCTCCGGGGAGGATACCGGAAGCGTAACCGGCTTTTTTAATTGAAGGCCTCAAAAAGGGTATTGAATAAAAAAAAAAACCTCATTAACGTGACATTTTTAAAAAAATGTCTTAATTATATTCTAATTATAGGAAAGGTGTTTCAATTAATTATATTAATTTTTTGCTGCAATTGTGAAACCATGATATATGATCGAGATACGCTTTTGCAATGTTCAATTGCCTGGCTTCTCTTGGTTAGCGACTCAGAGGCACTTTTTTGGGTGGTGAAATTTTATGACTCTTGTTCTCATCTTTTCTATCCATTGCCTCGACTAGATATAAGGTTTGAATCAAACTATTTCATTATCTTATTATACTTAAGAAAAAAAATAATATTTATGACAAAATATAAAGCTGTAACCTGAAAGATATCATTAATTATATATATTAAGTGATAACACTTTTTATTTCGTTACTAATGACGTCTATCGGTGACAATAAATATTACTTTATCCTAATATGACTCAATATTGGTAATAATTAATTTTTAAATTGTTACTATTTGAAATTAGTGTCACATTGTAACAACCTCGTGACAAAAAAATTGGCACTGTGATTTTTACAACTCTAGCTAAATTAGAATTAAGTAAAGGAACACATGAATAATTAAATCGATTAATCCACAATCACTTACCCACCTAAGGAAACCGAGTGGTACCTCATTGTTTCAGCTATGAAGATCTAGATAAAAAAAACCTAGCAAGGTTGTTGCGCAGTGTTACTTGATCATATTTGTCCATTGCATCCCATCAATGTTGAATAGGGTCGTTTATTTTCAAATGATATTTCATCTTTTATTTCATATTTTATATTCATACTATGTGCATAAAATTATTTTTTTAATTATACATTTTTAATAGCGGAATGCGGAAAATTCCATTGAAAAATTAAAAATTAATATATTTAATGTTTTATTTCAAAAAAAAATTGGAGCAGTTGCAGAAATACCAATGACATTAAAAATTAATATGTTATTATTTTCAAAAAAAAAATTGGAGTAAAATTTTACAGAATTAATTTTTCAACAAAAATAAAAATTAATGTTTTTTATTTTGAATAAATTAATTGGTGGAATTCCCTACGTAAATTCTACCGAAAAATAAAAAATTAATATTTTTATGAAAAAAAACTGGTGAAGTTCCCTACGGAAATTTTGTTGAAAAATTAAAAAATAATTTTTTTTATTTTTTGAAAAGATCAGCAAAATTTTTCACAGAAATTTTGGTGAAAAGTTAAAATTAATTTTTTATTTTTTAAAAAATAGACAGAATTTTCATTGAAGTCCCGCCAAAATGTAAAAAATTATTATTTTTTGAAAAATCAGTGGAATTTTCTGCCATAATTTTGATAGAATACCCAAAATTCTTATTTTAACTTTGAAGAAATTGAGCTGAATTTTTTTTTTCTTGCGCCTATTTTCGTGCCAAGTTTTGTAGCGGAATTCTAGCCTTTCCCCTCGGAAGTCGAAACAACAAGCTCCATCAAAATTTCACTGAAAAATTATTATTTTTTTAGTGCTTTGAATTAAAAGTCAGTAGAATGGATATTTTGAATCGAAAATTAATTTTATATATAGTTTTTTGGTATAAAAAAATCACAATGAGGGTTTCTAGTAATTTTCTAATATTTTTTTAGGATAAAGTACACTCAAGCCCCTTGAGGTATTGTAAAAATACGAAGAAAAAATCCTCAAGTATCAGAAATTACGAAAACCGACCTTGACGGTTGGAATCACCTTAGAAATCACTCCTAATATTAGGGTTTAACTTTTGGGGGACAAATTCACCCTTATACTTAAGGGGTGTAATTGTTAAAGGTTTAAAATCGTAAACAAAATTTGTCACCATTCAATTAGCGCGAGGCTAAAAAATGGTTGGCAAGACCTCGAATTGTCGAAATTTTGGAATCTTGCTTTCAAGATTGAAATGAAGCAAACTTTTGCAGGAGGCGGGGAATTTGTAGGCGGCGGAAGATGCTCGGCAATGATAACATTTTTGGAGTTTTGATAGCTAATAACGAGTTATCGATAGGAAGCGATTTATGAAATCAATTCTGATAAAAGATTCAATAGTGATGCTTGATTTTCGATGGTGTTCTTTTAATACCTTGGGAAACTTGAGGGAGTCTTTTGTAGTGCCCTCTTACTAGGCAGTTCGGATCATCTGCTACATAATCGTGTTACATCTCCTCCTCTACTCATGAATACACACCATGTGTATTGATTAGCGATTGAGATAAGGAAAGAGAAACACTTACGACATGGAAAAAACTTCTAAAAGTCTTTTTCCTTATCTCAATCACTCACCAATATATGTGGCGTATATTGATGAATGGAGGAGGAGATGTGGCATAATTATGTAGCAGAGGATCCGAACTACTTACCAGGGGGAAAAAAAAGAAGAAGAAGAGGAACGAGAAGGGAAAGATTTACTTGGGATGATATGGTCAACTAGTGCATTTTTTGGGCTTCTAAGGTCTCAGCAATTTCTAAAATTTGAAGGTCTTTTATAACTTATCCTTTTATAAGATGTTAAAAATTTATAAGATACTAGATTATATGAAAGAAAAACTGTTCCAGCATTCAGATAAAAAAAAAAAAATCATAAAACTCGTAGGAATTCATAAGTAATGACAATTTAAAATGAACATGATCAACACCAAAAGAGTATGTTGAACATCAAAAATAAATGAAACTTAGTTGTACAAAAATATAAGATGTTATTATGGTTTTGTAGATGTTCATAAAATTAACTTTACCAAATCCTTTATAATATCTTTTAATGTAATTAATTAATTCTTCAAACACATTTTAAACTCACAAACACTTTCTAATTTATCTGTTTGAGTATTTAATAAAACTATTTTCTAACGTACTTCAAAAAATTTTAATTATAGGCCAATAAAACCTTTCCTCAATGGTAAGATGGAGGTTCATTGGCCAAAAAAGAAAGGTTTCGACAACCACAGATATGGATTAGTTGTTTATTGAAGGTAGTTTGCATTATAGTAAATAACAACTTGTTTGTATTGGATAATTGATTGGATTGGGTGTAATAATTTATATTGTATTTTATATATTAATATAATTAATAGAAGTGTATCTGACCGTGCTTGTCGTATGAGTGAGAGAGAGAGAGAGAGAGAGAGAGAGAGAGAGAGAGAGAGAGAGAGAGAGAGGAAAACAAGCGGGGGTCAAGATAAGGATACTAGAGTTAGTGCAAATTTAGCCTCAACTCCTTTTTCTCTATTAATTTTATAACCTCTTTTTTTTTTTTAATCATGATTTCGAGAGGCTTTCATTGGAACATTATCTCGATTAATTAACTATTGTATGATCTTATATTCTATTTTGAATTCTCCATTTTGTGTTATATTTTATCTCTTATCTTATTTTATAAACGTATATTAAGCATAATTAAGTTATACTCAAGTGTATATTTAGAAAAATAATTACATGATATTTGGGCCCAAAATTGAAATTTTTGTATTTCTCTTGAAGTAGGCTAATTTTTAATCATACCAAAAGACGAAGGTTTGAGTCACTTCGACACGAAACAAGGCATGCTTGCATTGAGGCGCTACATAAGGTCGAAATTTCTAATAAAACGTCCCATGGCCCAGTTGGCCAAAAATAAAGTAAAAATAAAATAAAACAGTAATAAAATCCACATCCTATGTTTAGGAGTGGTTAGGCAAGAATAAGACATAGCTAAAAATAGACATTGACATAGAAGTTTGGCCATGTGATGTTGAATATTTCAAAATTTCAATAAAATAGCATAATTGCCAAAGCAAGGAATAAGGTGCTCCATCCACTTTTAGTGATTAATTAAGTTGAATAAGTCATCCAACTCCAAATAAAGAGAAAAATCGGTTACAGCCTTAAGTCTATAAAAGGGAGTCGGATTCACCAAGTTACACAATCTACACTCAATAACAACAACAAGAAGAAGAACTTCAATTAAGAAGTCTACACTTCTTCCATTTTTTAGCCTAACTGAACCAAGATTAACTTAGTTCAATAAGTAGAAAATTGTTATGCGAGTGTTCGTAGCCATACCTATTTGCCTCAAAATGGGATTTTCAATGTGTTCACTCCGTAGTGTCGCTAGGTCGTAGCCATCGCTCACCCATTCGGGATGAAATATTAGCGATTCAGTGGTATTTCGCATTTGTGTTGAGCGCATGCATGAGAAATTATATTTAAAGTCATCAATATTCGTAGGATAGTGCAATTTGTTTATGTCATCATGTGTAGGCATCATACGAAGTCATCAATGTGTTTTATTTGTAGACAAAGTCTCTAGCAAACTTTTAATGCATATGAGTTGTAGATATGACCCGTATTATCAATACACAAATCCTTTGAGCAACTTGGCTTTAAGTGCAACTTCACTTTATGTTTTAAACCCTTTTTCAAATCCTTTGAGCACTAAATTTTAAGTCCTATATTTAGTTGTAGGAATGTAAAATTTTAGGAGTAGTGTTTACCTACTCCAGTGCAATTGTTTTTTGGATTAGAAATCAAAGGCGCAACTTATCAAATTTATATCGAAAAGACTTCATAATATTTGTTTGTTGTACACTGACATGCCCTTACTTAACATAAACTCACTTCGAAATCGCTGCTTTCTCATCAAGTCCAATGGCTTCGAACCTTGAGTAAATATAAAAAACTGTCACAATGTCAGTTTGACAGACAAAGCCACTCTGCTAATTTTTACACAAACACAAGGAAATAAAATATAGGTAATGTTACAATGTACAACGAAACATCATTCAAAACAAAAACCCAAATAGTAAATATAATTCTGGTTTATGATTGGCAACTTGTCTGCCTCAATGAACAAGAAACAAAAAACGAAAAAACTTATGAATAGGCCTTGGGTTCATTCCTTATTAAAACGTATGAGTCTTAGTTCTATTTTAATTTTAATTTCTTTGTTTTATTTTGATAGTAGTTTTGTTGTTATTGTGATATAATTAATTGGTTTATATTTTGAAATATGATGTAATAGTTTGAGATGTGATACATGAATTATTAATTTAATTGAATAGAATGTATCCTCTAACAAAAAAGGGGTAAATTACATTCAACAACCCAATCTTATTTTGTACTTTGATTTTCAACCTATGTAAAAGTACAACTATGGTACCTAACTTTTATCATATATGTACTGATGGTTTTTTTTTTTTTTTTGACTATTTCAAGAGAACATTTACCAATATCCCTTCAAAATATTCCTGAATATTCTAGGAATATTCAGTTGAAAAAGGGGGGAAAAATATCATAAATGAACAAATAATAAATGTTGAATATTACAACCACGCCTTCACATAGATTTGGTATCAAAATATAAAATACCTCAAAAATTGTGATACTTAACGTAATATGCTCAGAAGGAAAAGAAGAAGAAGAAGAAGAAGAAAAAGAAGAAGAAAAAAAAAGGATAGTGACAGGGATTTAATTAATTGTACTTGCACCCGAGGTGCATTGACCTAATGGATATATATTCTAACTTTAAAAGGCGTTAGAAATATATTAAGTGTTCGAATCCTAGCAATAT
>JAOWBU010000431.1:0-25000 GCA_026212405.1 Petrea volubilis
TTTTGTTGTGGACCCCCAGGCTGTTGGGGATAGCATCCAGCTAGATATGGACGTTCATGATAATCGTCTGGGATCCGGATCGGATGAAGAGTTTCTTGAAGAGTTCAAGCAGAGAGTATCCGAGGATGGTTCCATAAAATACGAAGAGAGGGTTGTGAGCAACGACGCAGAGACTGTTGATGTGATTAGGAAACACAACCATTGCAATCTGTTTCTTGTTGGGAGGATGCCTGAGGTGCAACTAGTTGCAGCTCTTAACAAGAAGACCGAATGCCCCGAACTAGGACTGGTCGGAAACTTGTTGATCTGTCCGGAGTTTAAAACGACAGCGTCGGTTCTGGTGGTGCAGCAATACCGCAGCCAGCTGACCGGAGAGTCACTGGCTTCCTTGAAAACTGAGGAGACGACGGACGAGGACGGGTATGATTATTAATAATTTGCTTCTTTTGTTTTTCAACCCTTGTTTTTTGCACTGTACTGAACTTACTTTGATATGTTCAAAAAGGAAAATATAGGAGATGCAAATATAGATTTCTGTGAATCATGTTTGCTGGCCTTAGTTCTGCCATGCAATTGTAAAGCCAAAACTTTATGTAGTGAATCTTTATATTTTTTTTATCATACCATCAGTTTTTTTTTCTTATCTCGATCGCTCACCAATACACGTGGCGTGTATTGATGAGTGTAATAAAAGATATAACACGATTATACAATAGAAGATTTGAATTATATACTTACTGTTGTATAGCGAACTAAAATGCAATGTTAAGTCAGGAAATTTGGTAATTTGACTATCACAGAGGAGGTGACTATAATTAACTCTCTCTCATATACGTATAATTTTATAAAAATTTGAAGGGAATGATTGCCGCTTCCGATCCCCTTAACTTAGTTCACGAGCGTGTTAATTGGCAATGAATGTAATTGGTACTTTCTCAGAAAATGGAAATATAATATGTCACAATATTACAACGTTGTGATCTAAGTAATAATTATCATGGCGCCAATCAAGTTTTTTAAAATTTGGATCAGACTGCCAATCAGACCGGTTGGACACCTGATAGATCTATAAAACGGTATGAATTGAACCAAGAAAATCGGAATAATTTCAAAACCATTTTATTTTTTGAAAACCGTTAAAAATTATAGTTGGACTATTGGCCCATGCGATTTGCCCAACGGTTAAAGCTAATAACCCGTAATGTTTGGATTCGATGATCAATACGGGTGTTAAAGCATTGCCGCCGACCGAATGCAATCATTAATTCTTCTCGACGTGTATCATTAATTTTGTGATCTTAATTAGTAATGGATCAAGGAACCTATGTAACTATAGTGAGGAACCCAGTTTTCATGGAGTACGTGGACGGTCGACGCAATCAATTATATATGGGTCGATACTTGGGCTTCAGCATCAGGGTAGGTAAGATGTCCATGGCCCATTCACTTGTAAAAGTGGTGTGACCATCAAAGATGCAGCATACATACCGCCAAAATTATGGATCACTGATGTGCAATAAATCCACTATTTTAGCATCTTCAAAATTAACCAAAACGTAACGTCCAAAAGTTTTTTTAATTTTTTTCATTATTTTTTTTTCTTAACTTTGAATTAATCAAAACTAATGGTAGTGTTTATTTTTGCCAGCAGATTTATTTCTAGTTTTACATACTAAGACCATCTGATAGTTCAATAAGGCACTTCTAGAATATTTTACCCGCCCATGATTTCATCTTTTGTTTGATAACTAATGTTATGTTTGGAACAAGGATTTTGGTGAGAAAAAAAAAAAAAAAATGATCAAAAATAAAAGTAAAAGTACTATTATTTGAAGTAAAGAATTTTTTTCTTCCTATTTTCCTTACCAAAATTTAAGAACTAAACGTAGGGTGACAATCTGGTTGTTAACATGTATGAAGAACATTTACCAATCAAGAGATGAAAAATCCCTTACACGTGAAGCCAAAAGTTTAACAATTTATTTGAACCGGATTTCAATACATAATATAGCAAGTGTTATTGTATATATTTGACATGTGATTCACCAATGTAAGTCATATGACGAGCATATTTTACTCGTCATTTAGGGGTTTTGGTTCGATCAGACTCAATTTTTGTTATAATGTTGCGCCGGCATACAATGTCATATAATTTAGCGTTAAATAATTAAACCTTACACACCTAAATTATATGCTCGGTGTCGTGTTACGTTACAAATTAATTAAACTCTACATTCAATGATTGATTTATTTCATTTGTAGTTTATGGACATAAACACGTGCGATGTAAAATGCATAATTAGTCAAGAGTAAAAAGTGTAATTAACCCTAAAATTTATGTTGGCTACCAAAAAGGCATAGCTACAAACACAGAAAAATTTGATGGATACATACAACAAAAAGTACTTGATCACAAAGCATCTCGGCATTGTAGTACTTAAAACACAAATATACATTGCTCTAGAATGCTGAACATCAAGAATGTGGACATCGATTGGGACAAAGACGCCTTGTCTCTTCCTCAGAAAAGTGAAAAAAAGAAAGCTATTGGCCTGCCTATTTTTGGCTATTGAGAAAATGTCAAGTTCAGATTTTTCGCTATACAATCATGCATTTCTTATAAAATTCATTAATACACACCACGTGTATTAGTAAGTGATTGAGGTAAAGAAAGATAATATCTCATCTCGCCGACCAATGCATGTTAGGCTTGATATGTATTGATAAATATAGTCAAAGAAGATGCAAATTTGTATTGCAGAAGATCCGACTCGCCAATTTTCCATGCTATATTGAGACCATCAAGCGCGACAACAGCACGTAACTCTTGTCTTTACGAATTGTCACCATTCCCTACTCAAAATATTCCTCATTCTTTCCCTATATAACTCAACTATCACGCATTAATCCCTGCTGCAAAACACTTTAAAAACAACAATCAAGAAAAAGTCGTTCTTTATCCTCCTACTAGCCCTAATATCACTCTACTCCCTCAGCCACGCCAAGTCCTTAAACCCCGACAAGCCATGCAAAAGACTCGTGCTCTACTACCACGACATCTTATACAACGGCACCGACTTGACGAACGCGACGTCCGCCAAGATCGCCAACGACTCGGCCCTTGGCTCCCACTTCGGCCTGACGGTGGTGTTCGATGACCCCATGACCGGCGACGGCCACCTCATGTCGCCGGCCGTCGCGCGGGCGCAAGGGTTCTATTTCTATGACAGGAAGTACACGTACAATGCGTGGTTTGCTTACACTTTGGTGTTCAACTCGAGTGATTATAAGGGGACTTTGAACGTCATGGGGGCGGATCCGCTGCAGGAGAAGACTCGGGACCTGTCGGTGGTCGGCGGGACGGGGGATTTCTTCATGGCGAGGGGGATTTGCACTTTCCGGACGGATGAAGCTCAGGGGGATTACTATTTTCGCTTGCAGATGGATATCAAGTTGTACGAGTGCTACAAGAAGTAGATGAATGTATGTGTTTTATTTAGCATGGTTAATTAATTAGTGTTATGCTACTTTGTAAGCATGAGTAGTGGACTCTGTCCACGATTTTAAGATGAGTGATGATGGACAAGTGTATAGATCAAAAGAATTTCAAACCATATGGTTACGAATTTAAGGTCCAAACCATTATTATTATTATAATTTTTTATATATAAATCATAATTACATCATATAGTTATTCAATACGCCCATTAATTAGATAACCAATATATAACCCAACACATGTTGGATGAATCTAAAACTTAAGATCACGTTTAAAAATTTTTGAGGCCTAATCATTAGACCGTGACATCATTGATAAATCTGAATCAAATTTGATCATCATACTTGAATCTATATTTAAATGCACTTATACTCGAGATGAAATTGAGAAAGGTTGATAGGAACAATTGTACTCTTGAGAATCTATATAAACTCATGTATTTGTACATTTACCTTTGTAAGTTTAAAATTTTGCTTTTCAAAATAATGAAAGATGATTTTCATATTTTTGTTTGAAAATTTTATTTAATCCACCAAATAAAATTTCTGGCTCCACCTTATACTTGTATGAGTTCATTTTATAAAAAATAAATAACTACAAGACAAACATAATTATATTTAATATTTGATTAGTTGGGCGTCATTAACCAAATTTTAGGCCATTTTGCATTTGACACGTTAAATGCTACTTTTCTTGCAAATTGATGTTTCTTGCACTAAATTGTGGGAACAAGGGGATAATTCTATCTCAAACCCGACTCGGTCAAACCAGTGTTAATTACGTAGCGAGTGTTTTACACTTGTCCTGTAAATGATCGATAATTTAGGAAAAGTGATCAATCATTTGGCAAGTGCAATACACTTACTATATGATTTGTTGGGTTCGGCCAAATCAGGTTCGGGTAAGAATTTTCCGGGAACAAGTTTGTAATTAAGCATGTCTTCTTTTATGCAAAAAAGGCATCTCAAAAACAATTCTCAGAAAATCAGAATCAGCTATCATGAATTTCTTACTATCTGTAGTTAAGAACTTGTCCCTACGTAACTATGAATTATATTTGAAAAATTGCATCAACCTCCCTGAGTTCGAGTTATTAACATTCACACTTATTAAGATTTGATTTTTTGGTATCAACCCCCATTTCGATCATCTTTTTCATTAATTTTCATTTCTAATGACTAGAGTGATCATTACATCAACATGTCAAACTTATAAAGTATGAATATATAGTTGTAAATCAATACAATTTTATAATCCATCATATATATACATTAAACAACAAAAGGGAATACACGGAATGATATCACATTGGTAAGCCAACTGATCGATCCACAGTTAAGAGTATGGAATGAACCTCTGATAAGGGAGATGTTTTGGGAGGAAGATGTGCGTGAGATACTAAGCATACCTTTGAGCCGCTTTGATCACCCAGATATGTACATTTGGACCACTTCAAAGTCTGGTCGTTTCCAGGTTCGAGGTGCTTACTATCTTGAACTACACCACCACTTTCAATGCAGCGGATCTTCATCGGAGGAGAACAATGACCACATTTGGCAAGTAATCTGGAAAGCAGCAGTCCCACCGAAGGTAAAACAGTTCGGGTGGTGACTTTCACGTGAGATTTTACCCACGGCAACGAACTTGCGAACGAGGAGAAGTGGGGGGCAGGTATCCTGTCCGCTGTGCAAGGAACATGAAGAGACAAGTAAGCATGTTCTACTAGATTGTCACTTTGCTAGACAAGTGTGGGGCTGCTCAAACTTTCCATCAAAACTGGTTTGGGAGTGGGGAACAGATGCGCGTCAGTGGCTGCTTCATACAAGGAAGCACACGGATGAAGATCAATTTGGTTTCTTCTTAACAGTAGTGTGGTCCATCTGGTGGAGTCGGAATAAGCGAGCTTTTGAGGGGGAGTCTCCAGACCCAATGGGAACGGCGAACTTTGTGCGAGACTATTTCTTCTCTTTCAGGAGTATGAATGCTAAAATCCCGAACATATTGTCAGAATATGCTGGCTACTACTTGGTGGCCGCCTCCTGAGGGCACAATAAAGATTAATTTTGATGGGGCATTGTTCAAGGACGATCAAGAAGCAGGCCTGGGAGTCATTGCGCGAGACCATAAAGGCACATGTGTGGCGTGGCTATACAAGCGGGCTCGGGGAGTGCGGGAAGCTGAGCATGCCGAAACTCTAGGAGCCATTGAAGCTGTCACGCTTGCCCGTGAGAGAGAATGGCCGTCGATCGTACTCGAGGGTGATTGCTTTAGTCTGATACAGAAGCTCCACAGGCAGGAAACAAACTTCTCTTCTCTTGGCATTCTGAATCTGGATATTCATCACCTTTGCAATACTTTTAGTCATATTAGATACTCATTTGTACGTCGAACAGGTAATAAGTTTGTTCATGCCTTAGCCAAAAATGCATTGCCTTCCTATGAAGGAAATATGCACATTCCGGCTCATGTTATTCCACTTTTGTACTCAGACTTAATTGTCGATCAATAAAGATACTGGTTTTGTCGTCAAACAAAAAAACAACTATTAAATTAGAAAACCACTCATAGTCATGAATTTAGTGACTCGAATCCTTAAATAATCATTATAGTTAAGAGGCCTTTTATTTAGAGTTAATTGCACCAAACCCCCTGTATTATATAAAATAGGCAAAAAAACCTCATGTAAAATTAATTAGAAAAAAAAACCTTGTGTAATTTTTTTTGGCACACTCTCCCCATACGTGTCTTAACCTTACTTTTTTCTTGAATTTCCAAATTCGTCCCTCATATATACTATTATCTCCCAAAAAAGGAGACCCATAATTATTGTTCAAAAATCTTCAAAACCCATCAACCACGTACAAAACTTTTCAATTCTTCTCATAAACTGATCCACCTATATGAACTCCAAATCAAAATTGCTAAAAAAATTTCTTATTATTAAGTGTCCATTATACTTGACATTTCAAATTTTTGAAGTAAGAAGGTGTGAGGATTTCAAAGTTTTCGGTTATTATGCACAAACTTGAAGTAAGATTTCTATCTCTATGTCTCTCTCTCTCTCTCTCTCTCTCTCTATTTTTTTGTTTCGGTATTTGGGATTTCCTTTTTTCCTATTGCATTTCCTTTGCTTAATTAGTTGGGTATATATATTCTTGACCTAGGGTTTGGAAATAGTATTGGGTATTTTAATTCTTTTTTCTATTATGCTTATTTGTGTAATTTTAGTATTGAGAACCCATCTTACGACGGCACTATATTTTGAAATTTGATTGATTTTAGTTTGTCAGTTACACTAAATTTAAGTAAATAGAGATGATGGTGGGGTTCTTGAGCATTAATGTGGTCCATCCAGACACTATAGTATTGGGATTTTATATTTATGGGTTCCTACAACTGCATAGCCCCTGCTGTAGAAGGATTTCTCTTGTTTTATCCTCAAAAGATGTAGAAGAAAGATGAAGAATTTTTATTCAACCAAAATAATAATTCAAAGACCTTAGAATTTTTATTCAATCCAAATAAGGTAAAACAGACCTTTTACAAGCAAAAGAGTGATAAAATTTCGCAATTTGAGGGCGTGATGCACCTCTCTCTGTTCTAGGGTTTAAGATGCTCAATTTATTTTTTCACGGAGTTTATTATGCTAATAAAAAATTTCATAGGATTTTTTTAGCCGATTGTAGAAAACACAGGGGGTCTGGTTCAATTTTCCCCTTTTATTTATCATTGAGGGTACGTAAGGCCTCGTCCGCAATTTCTAGTTATTCAATGTAAGTATGCAACATAATAAATAATGACCACATCAGCCCCACCAAACTTACCATCTCTTGAGTCTTGACTAATAAGAGATATTAGTTATGTAATAAATTTTCGCTTAATCATAATTAACTTTTAGAATAACTTCTAACTATCTTCCAAAGAGAAAAGATCGATTATCTTACGGCGCCATAAGCCCACACCGCGTCTAGTGGGATTTATGCCTAAAATGTCTTAAGATAATTTTTGCTGTGTATTAAAAATTAAATAAAACGTTAATTATAATATTGTAAACATACTTCGAAGTTTATTAGGCTTTATTTGGTAGGGTGAAAAATAGAAAGAAGAAAATTGGAAGGAAAATGTATATTTTCTTTTGTTTGGTTGTGGAAAAAAAGGGAATGAAAGAAATTGAGGATTGAAAAATAAGCATAAGGCCCACTAATTTTTTTTTTCCCAAAACTGGGCAAAAAAGGAGAGGGTCTCTATAAAATTAGATTTTCAAAATTCCTTATATGTATAACTAAGTGTTTAAATAATATTGCATCTTCCACTTGTATGGATCCTTGCATTTTTTAAATAGCAAATATGACGAGTTCATTTGTATAATAAAGTAAAAACATATTTCACATATTTATTTATTTTATTTTTATTAAATTATCTAAGACATAATTATATTTATAACGTAATTATATTTTTAATTATATAAGATTGTAGTTGTCATTTGATACAATTTAAATTAATTTATTTTAATACATGAGTTCATAACATAATTATGTTTTATTATAATATAAGGGTATAATTGTCATTTAGTACATAAATCATTTTTTTCCTTCCACTTTTCTATTCAAACAAACAAGAAACAATAAGTAGATTTTCATTTTCCTTCAATCTATTTTCCTTTCAACCAAACATACCTGTGAAAAATTAAAATCCACTCATTTTTTTTCTTTTCATTTTCTTTCCTCTCTATTTTCTTTCGTCTACGGAGGATAATATCCTTAACACTCATTTAAAACTAAGAAATGAATCTATAATTTAACATAAATTCAATTGCAAGTTTCTTATGTTTTTATTTTTACTTTTACATAAAGATATTGGTTCACATGAATTTTTTTTATGGCATAATTACCTTTACCACCCCTAAATTTAGACGAAATTATAAATAACCTCTTTTTATTTCAAAAATTATCAATACCCTCTGAGTTTTGTCTCCTTATTGGTAAATCAAACAATAAGATTGTAATACTCTTTTTGCCCCTAGATATTTGTAAGGAAGAATTACCCTTGCATCTCCTAAGCTTAGGAGAAATTACAAACAACCCCCTCTTATGTTGAAAATGAACAATTCCCCATGCCATTGTCGTATTGCCACCACTTATATAGTCAAGTTACACACCAATTTTTTTTGTGTATCCTCAAAACCTTCAAAACCCCTCAACCAATGTTGCTAGCGCTTGGATCTAATTGAACAAAAATTATATCAAACTCTAACCCGGCATTACATCTCCTCTGCCCAATTCTTCCATCATTATCGGCAGTATCCCAAAATGAACTTCACCAATGCGTTGCTCATTTCAATTAGCTTAACACCCTTCCAAATCCTGCAGGAAAAATCCGTCAGAGAGCGCCACCCAACATTGTGTGTGTTTTTTTTAAAAATATTATAGATATACTCTTATGTAATTTTAAAACTTACAATAAACACTAGAAAATTGCAACTTCAAGATACTAACTTTATCTTATTTCAATTTTAGGATAGGCAAATTTGGGGGTGGCAAGTGTGATATAAAATAAATTTGTAATGTTAGGACTTCCAACGCCAGAGCGACGATTTTGACCAAAAATTGCCACATCATCACCAGAAATTGCTTATGTGGCTATCAATTTGGGGATTTTGAGGATGTGACCAATGATGTAGATTATGAAGTAGAGTTAATTAATACATTGATGCTCACTAGATAAAAATAAAAAAATAATAAAAATATATATGATGCTGGGTTTTTTTGGTCAATTATGTGGCGGAGTTTGATGTACTCTGGTTAATATGCTGGCGGCCCACCTATCAAAAAGGGAGGAACACACATGAGACTACCCGATTTTGCCCCGACTTAGACTTTCCAACACTCAAGTTAGTATTAAAGTATTTGGAGAAGAAAGTGAATAGTAAAATTGCAATACTCTCTTATGTATAGTGCGTAAAAAGCAAGATATCTCATATGAGAGAGCCTTTTCCTTATTTATATGAGGGAGGTCCCCTGACTTGACGTGGTTGATGAGGGTTGGTCAATGGATTTGACACATGCAGTACAAATGGACATATTTTCTGTCACTTCTTGGACTCCAAAAAGACGGTTGATCCTACTACCATTAATGGGGCCTTAACTTTGTATTTAATGTATATCTTGTGTATGTAAAGACAAGGATTATATTTATGGAGTATTTAATGCTGCTGGGATTGATGAGATGGACCTATATGCATTAGGTGCGAATTCGGTGACAGTAGGTACAGAGCCTGTCAGCCTTGCCAACTAAGATCTTTTCACTAGTCTAGTCAAATTAGGCAAAGGCGGGGTTGGGGATTCGTGCCCTCAATGTAGCAGCACTCGAGGACATCCTCGTACCTTAAAAGTCACTCGTTCTCCCACTTCATTGGTCCTACATGTGAAGTTTCGAGGGGCCAAAGAGGCCTCTCATGACTTTTCAAGTTGTTGACTTGTTCAATGAGTAAGCCTGGGGGGATTCCCCCTCTCGTCACTCACTCTGAGGCTTCCCTTTTGCACGTGGACGCTCTCTTGAGGACAATAAGTCTTTTCAAGGGCATCGGGTCTCACACTTGTAAATTCTAAGCTGACTGGCAAACGCTGACGTATTTGGGTGAGATGCATGGCGCAGCAATATATATAAATTAATATATTAGAAAGCAATATTACAGTTTAATTATATATATACATATATATGTATATATGTAAATATATAATTATTATTATTATTATTATTATTATAATAATAATAATAATAATAATAATAATAATAATAATAATAATAATAATAATAATAATAATAATAAAAGGTGGGAGGAAGATGATGTTGAGAGTGTGTCTAGATCTGGATTCCGACAATGGCTGGCCGCCTCTACCGTCATTAGCGGCGCTGGAGGGGCGGGCGGTAGATCTATTGGAGAAGACAACTTGAAAAAGGAAAAGATTGGACGTGGGGTAGGAGTTTGGGGGGGGGGGGGGAGGTAGGGCCTATGGGGATGGGGTATTATTTTTAATATTTATATATATACACACATATATTTATTTTGTTTTATTATTATTAAATATTTATATATAAAAATTACTTATATATTATATTAATTTTTTATGTACTAATATTTTAGATATTAATCTTAATTTGTAATTTTTGATGATTAATTTATTTATTTCAAATTAATTTATACAATTATACTAAGCCTTGTGTGATGTGTAATCCTTGATGGCATTTATAATTTTTTCCGCTGTGCATCAAAATGCCACATACGCTCCAGCTTCGAAAGTCCTAATATTGCAATTTTTTGACTACTTTTGTACCATATTTGTCACTCCTAATTTCGTCTATCCTAAATTGAAACATGGTAATGTTAGTGTCCTAAAATTATAATTTTTTCCAGTAAATTAACACCCATCAAGTTTCAAAACTTTATAATAAACAAGGGTATTTTGATCCTCAAAAATTGATGAAGAAAATAATCGATGGCATTTTCAGCAATTCACTAACAATATGGTATTTCTTGTTAGCATTGATATATATTAGGGCGATATTGGTAATTTTCGAAATAATGAGGGATTATTTGTAATTTCGTCTAAATTCAAAGGATGTGAGGGTAATTAATTATTCCTTTTTTATTAAGAAAACAAAACTAAACGCTACTTAGTACACCATTTGAGATCCATGAAAAGATTATTTGAACTTAAGTCATTAATTAAGCGCAATAAATCAAGTCAAAACATTTTTTCTTTTGTTTGGTAGAATTTGAAACTTAAAGTTGACTCAATTAATTAAAAAATTGATATTTATAAAAATATCAAATTACTCAAACTCAATTATTTTCTCTCAATCGAGGATCATTAAAGTTTTAACCCAATTACTGAACAAGTTAAATTAAACAAAGAAAATCAAGTTTGAAGAGTAATTTAGTTCCAACTTAATTAACGGATATTTAGTTCAACTTAATTGGATTTATTAACACATCCATCTATTTCATGTCACTTTCATTTTCTAAGTAGAACAAGATTATCTAAAACCAAACAAGATGAGAAAATATAAAAGTTGCCTCTTAATTAAGTTATTTTACTGAACCCAAAACTATGTTCCTAACATTTTAGACAACTCAAATTTTTTGTTTTTTTGAAAAGAAGAATAGTTGGAGATACTCGATGTGGCTTTTTTAATTAAGAAAACTCAGTTGCCATGAAATAGTTTCTTTTGTCAAGGTTCGTTGAAGCTAAGTCCAATTTGATCACCGTAACCCCGCCATTACCAATACGCTAGTGAATTAAGTTATATGTCTCATTAGATCAGACATTACAGGCCGACCATTGTTAACTATAATACTCCAAAAAATTGACAAATTCTATGTTTCGAATAAAATTTCAACTTAGATATTTTGGATGAGAATAGTGGCCTCTTAACAAAAACCAAAAGCAGGTTAGTCAAGATCTCACCAACAATATCCCCAACTATGTGCAAAACGTAAAATCTAGGCTTGCGTGCTTATCTAAGTGCTTATTTTGGAATGCGATCAGTTTTAACCAATTGTTGCTTCTTTTTTAACGCAACCAATTTTAACAACTTTGTTGTATAATAAGCTTCATTATAGCCGAGGCAAAGTAATAATTGATTGTTTGGTGGTGACTGGGATTGATGCATTGCAGCATCCTTTAAGTTTCACTCTAAGCTGTAAAAAATAAATAAATTAAAATCACCAATGCTGTCGTATGATTATTGGCCCCGAGGATAAGATTAGGTTGTTAATCGTTAAGTTATATATGAATTGTTGACTCGATAATAAACTTGAAATTGTCAATCGTTACATCATATATTGATATCGAGGCTGTCTTTTATCATATATATGCCATGATTAATCAATGTAAATAATGCAAATCATATAACTATAAAATACTGTATATAGATAATTCCAAAACCTCTCTCAAGATTTATTCAACATGCAAACACATCCCTTATAGTTTCTCAAATTACATCTACCTCCCTTGATATCTTGTAACTTTCTTACAAGTCCTCTGTCCTCCCTTCACAATATCCCTTATAATATGTCAAGTCAGAAAAGACTGATCATATCACGAGTTCAAAAATTGTTGAATTTGGCAATATTACTACAAGAAAAAGTAATATTAGCGATAAAATATAAAAGTGACAATATAAAAATTATCACCAATATTTGTATTAAGTGACAATAGTTTCTATCTTTTCACTAATTGAATTTTTTTTAGTGACACTAATTTTTATTTTATCACAATATCGCTGATGATGACAATAATTAATGTTTTAATAGTCATTGTTGACAATTAATAGTGGCATACATATAGTGAGAATTTGGTGACAAAAGAAATTGTCATTATGATTTTATGACAAGATTTCATTGTCATTGAGTTGTTACCACGGATATGTCACAAATTATCATTTGTGACAACTTAGACACTATATTATCATTAATTGATATTATTTTGTGACAAGATAATTTTTTTGTAACTGAATGTATATAATTAGTAACAAATTTTCCATTGTCACTTGTCACATTGTCACCAATTGATTCATTTTCGTGTAGTAAATATATATGGGCTATTCTTGAGACAAATATAAATACACTTTTACATACATGAGACTGAATTTTTTTATTTAAAATTTAAAGGAAATTAAATGATTATAAATAAAATAATTTGATGACGGACAAGAAGCTCGTTATAAATTTATGCATTCTTCCATGCAATTTATGATTTACTGGCAGGCAAAATTTGTGCCCGTCTTAATTGGAACTTTAAATTTATGTTTTGCTCTTCTAATGAACAAACTCTTGAAATATTATTGAGATTATGTTATTCATAAAGATCACTTTTTAAGAATGCAGTTCAAAGTCTTGAGTTCCAAGATGTTCAATGATTTTGTATGCTTTTATTGTCACTAAATAAGATATATGATTTTTTTTGCAGTTTTCTCCAAACCTCAAGGAAAAGCATGCAAAAAGAATAGCTCGAGTGGTACAATTCCTCTGTCACCCTCAATTGAGCGGGGCGATCTCGTAGTTCTTGATTTGTGAAGATGCGCTCTTTAGGTGTTTTATTTTCTCTTTTCATTGAGACCAAATCTAAACTTGTATTCGAAAGATAGTTGTCAAAAAAAAAAGAAAAGAAAAGAAAAGAAAAGGAAAATGAAGAACAAAAATGATTTACCTAATTATTTTTTGCACATTTTTACTTTTGTGGGATATGGTGCCTTTTTCTGTCCATACGTCGCCTCCAATTAATGGCGAAAGACATGCAAATATGCAATAAATAGGCAACTCATCAACTATAAACCAACTTTAGCGCAACAGTAATATCTACATTTGCAAAGTTTGTTTTCAGTTCACTCTTTGTTTTATCCTTTCACTATTTAAAGAATATTTATTTTATCATTTCCTAAAAAAAATATATCATTTAAATTTAAATTAAGAAAAAACAAGGAAAGTGAAGAACAAAATATATGGCAAGTGTATTGCACTTTTCAAGTGATTGGTCACTCTCCTTAAATTATCCACCATTCATAGAGCAAGTGTAAAACACTCGCCACATAATTAACACTGGCTCGACCGAGCTGGGTCTGGGTTAGAATTTCCCAAAATAAATTCACCTAATTCGTTTTTTACGCCTTTTTACTTTTGTGGGATACGATGCAAATATGCAATAACTAGGTAATTCTTATTATCTACATGTTCGAATTAAGTTTATTTCAGTTCACTCTTTGTTTTCTCCTTTTACTATTTAAATCTCTAGTTTATCAATCTTTTCCCCTGAAGGAAATTCCACATTTGTATTTTCCATTTATAATCATTATTTTTCATGAAGTTTATTAAGTAAAACGCAGAGTTCGCCAACTTAATAATTAAAGTTCACCTACTAATTAAATAATTATTCTTTTTATTGTTAAAAGTAAGGAACTGATAATGAAAAACATGATTATATCTTGACTAGAACGACATATAGAAAACAATAAGATTTCATAACAAAGCAAAATAATAATTTTTTTTTGTTTTGAATAATAATATTATTTGATATATACATGTGACACAATTAAAGAAAATATTTATGCCACAAAGTATCACTAATATTATTTCTAATTAATTAAGAGTCTGTTTGGATTGGTTTGTTTTAGAAGAGAAATCCTTATTTTTGAAGGAAAAAAAAATGAACACTCTGAAAATAGTTAGTGCTTGGTTGGGCTTTTTTCAAAAAGTAGAAAAGCAAAAATCATTTCCAAAAATGACTTTTTTGAAAGATATCCAAAATATTTGCAAAAAAAAAAATTAAGTATTTTTAAATTACTACATCCAAACATAAAATTATTTAATTTCAAAAAAACTCCATTATAAAAAATAGGACACAACAAATACTTTTTTCGAAACTTATCCAAACAAACCCCAAATTCTGTTGGCATTTAATAAAATAAAAAACAAACACTTCAAAACCTGTCCAAATATGGACTAGATCCCCTACCCTATAATAGTGCCCAACCCCTGCCCCACATTCTAGATGTAGGACACGTGCGAATCTTAAAAATTTACTTAACAGTAGAAAAGAGATTTACTTAATTACCAAATTAGATAATAGAAAAAATAAATTTAACAAGACTAAACATCCAATCTTTAAGAACGAATCAGATCCCTTATCCCATAATAGTGCCCCATCTCTGCCCCACATTCTAAATGTAGGATACGTGCAAATCTTGAAAATTTACTTAACGATAAAAACAAGATTTCCTTACCAAATTAGATAATAGAAAAAATAAATTTAACAAGACTAAACATCCAATCTTTAAGAACGAACCAGATCCCTTATCCCATAATAGTGCCCCATCTCTGCCCCACATTCTAAATGTAGGATACATGCAAATCTTGAAAATTTACTTAACGATAAAAACAAGATTTCCTTACCAAATTAGATAATAGGAAAAATAAAATTAATTCTTAAGGTTGAAGCATTTGAACCAAAATTTTTGGCCAACATAATAACAAAACCGGAGAAAACCTTTATATAAATAAAGGGAAAGTTGGAATAGCCTCCAAAAACTCACCCAGGCCAATATTCACTTCTCACTAATCATATTCAAACCCCTCTCTCTCTCTCTCTCTCTCTCTCTCACACACACACACACACCCCATGATCAAAATGTCGCCAAGAAACCCAACTCCACCCATCATTTTCTCCCTCCTCTTCCTCCTCCTAGCCGGCAGCTCCGCCACCCCGAAACCCCGTCCCCACCGCAGCTACCGCCCATGCAAGAGACTGGTGTACTACTTCCACGACATACTCTACAACGGCCACAACGCCAAGAACGCCACGGCGGTCATCGTGGGGGCCCCCGCGTGGGCGAACACCACCATCCTGGCAAACCAGAACCACTTCGGGAACGTGGTCGTGTTCGACGACCCCATAACCTTGGACAACAACCTCCACTCGAGCCCGGTGGGCCGGGCCCAGGGCATGTATCTCTACGACAAGAAAAACATTTTCACGGCTTGGCTGGCGTTCTCGTTCGTCTTCAACTCGACTCGTCACAAAGGCACCATCAACTTCGCCGGGGCCGACCCGCTCATGAACAAGACGAGAGACGTTTCGGTGATTGGCGGGACTGGCGAGTTCTTCATGAGCAGAGGGGTGGCGACGATCATGACGGACGCGTTTGAAGGGGAGGTGTACTTTAGGCTGCGTGTTGATGTTAAGTTTTATGAGTGTTGGTGAAAGTTTTTCATTTGCTAAGTCTATGGTGGTGGTGGCGATGCTGTTATTTTTTTATTTTTTTATTTTTTGTATGGTTGTTTTTCCTCATTTTCTTGATTCTATCAATAAATCCCTCTCTGTGGAAGAGTATTGTGTATTGGTGACTGTAACAAAAAGTGTTGCACCAAAAATGTAATTGGATTGTGTTTTTAGTTGCTTTGTTTTGTTTTGCATGGGGAAGGAATGTTATTAGTTGTCAATTATTTGATGCCCTTACTAGTCACATCCAACACTTGGTACATAATTCATTGAATTCGTTCAAATAAAAATTGGAATTTTCTAGTTCCAGAGAAAAGAGCGCGATTACTCAGTAAAAGTAGGAGTACTGAAAAGTATAAATATTGTTGTTATACTTCTTGTTCAATATTATTAAATTGGTCGATCAATTCTTTTTTTAATAGTAAGGTGGAGTCTTCTCGATCAAGAGGTTAAGGTTGGAATTTTTTAAATCCTTCAAATGATTGTCCTTAAGCATGTTAGGGATGGATAAATGAATGATATGTAATAAAGGGCTTTCTATTTAAAAAATAAATAAATAACTTAGGATCATCATATTTATATTATATATGAAGTAAGAATCTTGTTGACTTTTTTTTTTTTTTTGTAATTTTGAAGTCCCTAAAATATCTTTACTAAAATACCAGTAATTATAAAAGTTTTAGTTATTATTCTCTCTCTCATCTCTCTAATCTAGTTTTAATTTTCCTTTTCTATTCTCTTTCCTCTGTCATCTCTCACATCCCTTTTTTTTCTATAATTTTCTTTTACTTTCTTTTGTACTTAGTTTTTTTAATCATAAAATTTAATCTTACTTTAATTTAATTTTTTACTTATTATAAATTTAATCAATATATTAAACATAGTTGAAAAGACAGTATAAATAATAAAAATAGTTAATATATATACACACATATTTATACATATTCAATAATTTTTTTAAAAAAAATTTAATCATGTCATTAGATTAGAATTTATTTTTATTTTATACACACATCGAGTGCGCTTAATATACCAGTATATATATACTGCAACAACATATATAACCCCAAATGTAATTGAAGTCGAAGCCCACATCTATGCTGTACTAATTTAAAAGACCCGCCAATGTGACAATTGAGCAACGATCGACCATGGGCTCATAGTCCACAAAGCTAGTTTATGCCGTAGCCCGTTTTATCAATGTCTGACGTGCTTGAGTTAAACCGTTAAGGGCTATTCTAGCTCCAATTGAATTTAGTTAGATTAACTAATGTTAATCACATTAAGAATTCGATTCATTTCTCATACCTAAAATAATAATACTTTTTTGTTAATTTTTAATCAATCTAAAAAGATAACATGAATTTTTCATTTAAAGTAAATTCATAAAAAGTAACATAAAATTTGATTTTCCCACTTTCACTTGAACTTCGTAATAGTGCAAACTAAATCTCCTCTCTGCTTCCATGAAATAAATTAAATTAACACATCATCTTTAAATATACATCATTCATCCCACCATTTAATGTATTAATTTAGTGTGGCATAGATTAATTCGAAAAGGAAAAGTATTGAATACACGTGCAACATCTTCCGTTGCACTCATCAATATAAATCACATATACTAGGGAGCAATTGAGATTATGAAAACAAAAAATATATATATATATATGTATGTATATATGCAGCTTTTTTTTTTCCTATTATTATAAATTTTCATATTTATTAATATCAATTGTTCATTAACATACGCTACTATTGGTGAACGAGTGTCGCAAAAGATATTACAAGAAAATATTATAGGAGATGCAGATGAGAGTATGTCAATTAATGCTATTCTAGTATATTGGGCACATTTGAAGTGCGTTAAAAAATAATGTATATAATCAAACAATTAAACTTTAATATTTATCTTTTTAACTACTTTTATTATTCGTCCTACCTTTTTGGTTATTTATAATGTATTTATTAAAATTATCACAAGTCAATAAACTTAATATAAAAATATTTTTTATAAAAAAATAAATAAAAATATAAAATAAAAAAATTTGAAAAGATGAATGTGAGAGACGAGAGATGAGAGGGATGAAAATCGAAAAGAGAGAAAATAAATCAGCATTGTTGGAAAAGAGAGAATGAAAAACATAAGAATAATTAAAGATTATTAAAGATATTTTAGAAAGTTAACAAAAGAAAAGTGAAAGCATGTCGCACTTAATCAGGACAGTTTAGATTAGCTGTTGACGTGTAAAAGTGCATGTGTGGGACGCGGTTTAGGTGCGTCCGATGTGGGAAAAGTTGGCGTTTGGAAACCGTACGTCGTTTCGCCACGACCCATCAAATGGCCCCCCGAAGAAAACAAGAAAAGAGATCTAAAGTCGTAAGAATCTAATAACTGTACATGGAATTCAATTTCATATCATTGGATGTACCTGGACCCAAAAACCCCCCAAGTTCATTGCCAATAATAATAAAAATAATTCTTGGAAAAACAGAACTATAATTTATTGTTATTATCGGCCAAATGCTATACTTATATAATAATTTATACGTAATTAATTTACTACTCGTCACTTTTGTCCGTTTCCGTTAATTTTTCCCATACTGTTCATATGTATGTTACGTATATGTATGTACGTACCACACACTTAATAACATCACGTATCTCTGACCTTTCTCCGCCGCCGTCTCTCTCTCTCTCTCTCACACACACACACACTATGTCCGCATTAAAATATGTTTGCTGATAGGTTTTGATTACTAGTCGAATCCTTATCCAAGAGGTACGAATTTTCTGTTCCGGCATATCATCTTTAAACTGTTGCTTATGCTATTGATTTCTTCTTATTCTTCTTCTTTTTCTAATACGTTGTGAATGATTACGAAGGATTTCTGGTGAGTAAGCTCGGAATTTTTTTGTTTTAGATTATGGGCTTTCTTTGCTCTGCTCACGCTGAATTTCTACCAATGGTTTTTTGTGGCTCTTCAAATATAGAGCCAAAAAATTGATGCTTTCTGGATTTTACCGTCTTGTTCGTGATTTTGCGTGAACGAGATTACGTAATGACGTCTTTGTGTTTTCTGATGCGTAAACTAGTTACTTTTTCTCAATTGTTTTGGGAAATGATTAGCTCAACTAGTCGATAAAATGCTTTGTCCCAAAACGTAAGCTGAAGAATTCTCAAACTCTGTTTGCCATGTGAATTTAGTTTCAGAAGAATGATGGGTTTAATTTAATGTGTTCTCTAGTTGATTGCGATCACAGAAAGTTGATCAGAAATTTGTTTTTTTTTTTTTTTTCCTTTCTTTCTTTCTTTCTTTTTTTCCACCTTGTTACACTGTAACGTACCAAATTGGGTTGAGTCTTGATTTGATGCTTACCATGGTCCTCTGTTTTCCAGTCTAAACATGATTGTATAAGTGTATGCTCGTCTTTTCTATGGATTACAATATTGTTGGTTTAAAACTTCTATTTCAGTGTCGAAACTGTCTCAACTGAGAAGCTCAGTACTTGCTTTGTTTGTTATTTAGATATTATCCTTTAATGTCAATGAGCTAGAGTGTGAATATGGAAATTATGTACTTGTATATTAGTTAGGTTCTCCGACGTTGTGTCAATGAATTATATATTAAGTTATTGTTTAGGTTTTGATGCAGTGGATTGAACACATGAGAATATTTTATTAAACATGATATCAATTTGCCCTACTATTTATTAGAGTAGATGCATGCCCGCTTATTTGTGCATGATTGCCAGTCCTTTTTCCATGATCTTGATGAAGCTTTCTTTACTGATTTCATATAATTTGCGTCCGTGAAAATAAAATAATAACCAAGAAATTCATCTAGCACAGGAATTTTATACATTCAGTTACTGCCACTGTGCAAATAAAAAGTTAGTTCCTGCATTAATCTTACTATTGGTTGCAATCATGCCTGCTAACCAAATGTGATTTTTGTTGAACAGGATGACCTACTGCCTGATTTCTGTTGAAAGACTTGAATTCATCTGAAGTTGTAATGCATTGCTGCTGCTTTTAGTGCATCAGAAGATTATCCTTTATAAGCAATGGATCGACGTGATACTTCTGGGTTTGTCAGTGGGGGTTCATGTGTACTTTTGCAGAGATATCTGACACTTCTTTTGTAAATAATTTCATTAACCCCGGAAGTCAGATAGACTGTTCTTTAGCAACTGAGTGTTGATTGTAAGAGCGTTGCATCTACAGCAATTTGGAAATGGATGCCAGATTCCATGATATGGGTTTCGCTGCTAACTGTAAATCAAATGCGTTCAAGAATCTGTGTAACTCCATCCAAATAGCAGGATCTGGAGCTGAATTTTCGCATTGTGCTGACACAATCTTGCGACTTGATTCATCTGGTTTTGCAATCCCCCCAACATCTGCCCCAAAGGGAATCAAAAGGAAGTGCAGTTTTAGCAATGGGCCGGTGGATCGGCAAGTTGAATCTTCACTAGGACTCAACCTTAGCCATTCGTTTAGCTCATCAGACAGTAAGAGAAGTTCAGTGACTGCATGCACTGCAGTGCCATCCGCCAAGGACAGTGAAGAAGAGTCCTCAATGGATCTGGAACTGGACTTCACTCTTCATCATGATGGTGATAAACCATCAAGCTCACAGAAATTGTTCAGCTCTAATTTGAAATCACTGGATGTGTGGCCTAAGATTGATCTACAACTGAGCCTTTTCAGTGAGCCTGCTGCATCTGATATCACAACTGTCAATCCAAGCTCCACTGCACCAAAAGAGGTTGCTGAGATGATTACTGACAAGGTAGCTTGGAAAACAGATGAAGGATCACCAAGAAGTCCCTTTATTACATCGCCGACTGCAGAGAACGTGGAAAAAGTTTACTTTCTTAAGCAATCTAAGGGGCAAATCAATCTGGCATCTCCAGGTCTCTCCTCAAGTGCAATAACAACAACAAATAGTTCAGTCACCTCTACTTCCGGGTTAACACAGTCACAACAGCAGCGTAGTACCAGTACTAAACAGTGTCAGTTTCAGGGATGTGTAAAGGGAGCAAGAGGTGCTTCTGGCCTTTGTATTGCTCATGGTGGTGGCCGCAGGTGTCAGCGTCCTGGTTGCCACAAAGGAGCTGAAGGTCGAACTGCATTCTGCAAGGCTCACGGTGGTGGTCAACGATGTGAATTTTTAGGATGTACAAAAAGTGCTGAAGGCCGCACTGGATTTTGTATCGCCCATGGGGGTGGTCGACGTTGCAATCATGAAGGTTGCATCCGTGCTTCCCGGGGGAAATCTGGATTTTGCATTCGGCATGGTGGTGGCAAGAGATGCCAGAAAGAGAACTGCACAAAGAGTGCAGAAGGACGATCCGGTCTTTGCATCTCCCATGGTGGTGGTCGCCGGTGCCATTATCCTGAATGCAACAAAGGGGCTCAAGGAAGCACAATGCTTTGCAAGGCTCATGGTGGTGGCAAACGTTGCACATATACAGGGTGCAACAAGGGTGCAGAAGGAAGCACCTCCTTTTGCAAGGGTCACGGGGGAGGGAAAAGGTGTTCATTCCAAGGAGGTGGGATTTGTCCAAAGAGTGTGCATGGAGGGACCCTTTTCTGTGTAGCACATGGTGGCGGGAAAAGGTGTGCTGTTTCAGAGTGTACGAGGAGTGCCAGGGGACGTACTGACTTTTGTGTCCGACACGGTGGGGGCAAGAGATGCAAATTTGAAGGGTGTGGAAAAAGTGCTCAAGGGAGCACTGATTATTGCAAGGCCCACGGTGGAGGAAAGAGATGCTCCTGGGGTCACCATGGTTCTGAATTTGGCCTAGGTGATGGTCATTGCAACTCAGTTGCTAGGGGCAAAACTGGATTATGTGTCTCTCATGGTGCCGTGGTTCATGATAGACGGATTCATGGTAGTGCCACTGTAGGGACTGTTGTCCAGGACTCTAAAGATAAAGAATCTGCTGAGATGAAACATATCTCCACTGTTCAGATGAGGGTTGATCTCACAAAGATGGTGAACAGCTCCGTTACTTCTGCAAGCAGTTGGACTTATTTTAGTCTCCAGGAAGGTAATCCATCTGTTGGAAGTTACCTGTCAAGTACGGTCCCAGAAGGCAGGGTGCATGGTGGAAATCTGATGACAATGTTTGCGGGCAGTCCTGTACTCAATTTTACTAGCAACAGATACATGATTTGCCTGTCTGACCCAGAGAAATCTTTCATGCCACATCATGCTTGGACATAAGGTGGATTCTCTAATTTGTCTTACAACCACAGTTATTTGTTTGCTAGTATACTCAGAATTTCTCTTATGAGTTTGAAAGTCAGAAAATCGGGGTAAGTGTGGCAATAATGGGAATCAACCTAGTAAATTTGAACTGTTTGAGTGTGGCTCGTTACTGGTCTTTCATGTAAAATATGTTTCTCTCTCTCCAGTTTTGTTTCTTTGGCTCTCACAGGGTCAAAGGTACGTTCTATTGTACACAACTACACATAAAGCTATGGTTTGCAGTGTATATATAAAGCTATGGTTTGCAGTGTATATATAAAGCTATGGTTTGCAGTGTATATTATTGTCAGAATACCTATTTTTCATTTATCGTAATCGTTCTTCAAAATCTTTTGGAGCTTGACTTGATTTGATACTGAATATTTGGTTCCCTTATAGTATGATTACAAGAAAATGATGTTGATCTAGAATATCAGTGATATCACCATGCAAGTTAGTATGATGTGATTGCTAGTATTAATGGTCTGGGATGGGTGTGCTGGTGTGCAACTCTGAGTGTTAATATAGTCAAAAGGGTTTCAAACTGACAGCATTGAGTTTTCCGGGGGATCGGATGGGGGGTTGGGGCTTCAGTGTGTATTCAGCTATGTGAATTTCAAATTAGGCTTCAGTTTGTCTGGTTATTGGTTCAATGAAATAATAAATTAAGTAAACCAATAGCATCTCCATAATCGTCAAAAGCTTGTTCTAATACACACACATCACTAAAACAGCATCGTGGTGAAATCTATATAAACAAGGAACTCCTGGTCCAGAAGGATGAAGAAGTTAACTCAATTCTTCAGAGACAACTCTGCCATCTTGTTTTGGTAGAGAGGCAGTTAAAAAATAAATATGATTTATTTTCAAAAGTCAGTCCATCACCAGCATCTTTACTGTATACAAAAGCCTGAGTCTTTGATCCAAAATGATGATTTAGAGAAATGATTGGAGATATTGACAACAATTATGTGTTTTAACATTTTCGTTGCCACAATGCCACCTATATATATTTCCATGTGTTGTGGAGGAAGATGTCTGTGCTCAGAAGAATTCTTATCCTCTTGATATTATTTGTCTTGCGTCTGAGGTTGGAATATGCCCTTGTTTAGAGATAATAGATTGTTAGATAATGTTAGATGCTTAGAAAGTGAAACAGGAAAAGAGAGAGAGAGGGTACAAAAATCTGTGAGTACAAGTAACAATATTGAGTGATTATCGATACAAAAAACTTTACCAATTTATTTATATATAACCTCCCAATTTTGAATGTAATACATAAAATGGCACCACATTTGAACTCATCCAAGCATCTGATACTTCCATTAGGATTATCTCATATTATGCACAAAAGAGAGAGGAATCTCTCTGGGAGAAAAGCTTATTTTCCAAGGAAACTTATTAACTTTTCTATTGTAGGAAAATGTTTGGCAACCTACTTTTTTCTTTAATATCCACTAACAAACCTTTCTATCCTTTATACCAATACTATGCTTTATAGACAGAAGAAACAACGATTTCCTATTCAGAGACCCTCTGGTTTAAATTTGGCCATCTTTGAGAGTTTATCAGTTGCTTCAACCAAGTGATCAAGCCGGGCCACAAACTCAATGAGTAAAGAGGTAAAAGTTGCCAGAGAAAGTGTAGCAGTGCTCTCAAGTGCACGCATTCTGGGAACAAAATCTGCAGTGTAACCTCCCTCTTCTTCAAAGGCATCAATGTCTCTGGGTGGCCAGGAATGGAGCCTTCTTGATTGCTTCCTCATCATCTCATGGAAGGATTCAGTTTGTGATGGTGGGGTAGTCCCTAAAGTTTGGGAAGTAGGAGCAGGATTTTGTTCAGGAATTTTGTTGCCATGCTCAGCTTTATGGTCTGAGGGGTTGCAAAATGTGGACGACAACGTGTTAGAGAGCTGTGTCTGTGGCTTAGATAAATTTTCTGATGGATCATAAGATGTTAGGAGGTATGAGTGCATATCTATTGCCTGTTGGAGCCTTTCTGTCGAGCTGTGGACTCTTTTAAGGAGGGAAGTTTTGGGGTTTCGCCTCATGTTACAGATGTCTTTGCCTAGACATCGCACCAACTCTGAGGCATCACTTGTTGCATCTCGGATCTCCCTTTGGAATGTGATTCTGAGGTTGAATGGGGCCTGAACACCAGAAGCACGGACACACTTCAGGTACAGTTCACATGTCTTTTATTGCTTTTCATAGGATGGTTGCTCAGAAATGTTTTCCATTCAAGGAATTCTTTGACCAAATATCAAGTTAAGCCTGTTTTAATCTGAGAATCAGGTAAAACACATAAAAAATAAACTTATGGATTCTCATAAAAGCTTATGAAAAATGTTCCTCCAAGCTTCGTGGAATATGCTGGCTTGTTTACTACGGAAAGCCAGTGTAGACCTCTATTCTTTCCAGTATATATTCTTCAGAAATCAGACATAGGAATAGGCCATTGAATG
>JAOWBU010000432.1:0-25000 GCA_026212405.1 Petrea volubilis
AGTGGCTTCCAAATTGTTTTGTTTCGAGGTTGCCACTTGCAATCACAGATTGCTGAGTTTTAGGTTGCAGTCATTTTCTGAACCCCTCTCTTATTGAATGACTACTTGCATTTTCACGTAAATTAGCCCATAAACTTTTTTATGTATATAAAATGGCGATGTTTTATTTTGAAAATGGACGGAATTGAGATTCAAATTCAAGATCCTTAGTGATACGATATTCATGCCATATTAAATAATTATTTTATCCAAAATTTAATTATAACATTACAAAAAAATAATTCAATTGTGACAATATAATAAGTAATAATAAAAAACTATCATTAATAATACATATTTTTAGCGATAACAAATTTAAATTGTCACAAAACATAATTTGCACAATGTCAATGGTGACCCAAAATTGATAATTAATGACACATCTATGGTGACAACTCAGTGACAATAGAATTTTGTTTCAAAAGTTTAATAACAAATTTTTTGTTACCAAGTTGTCAATAGTATTATTAAATGTCAATGGTGACAACTAAGATATTAATTTTTGTCGCCATTGAGTGATATTGTAACAACACCCAAAAATTTTAAATAGTAACAAAATAAAAATGTATTTCCACTTAATACAATTACTTGTGACAACTTTAACATTGCAATTTTTATATTTTGTTATTGATATTACTTTTTCTTATCAAAAAAAAAAAAAAAGATAGACGACATTAAGTATTTAAAAATCTGATAATACTTATATATTTGTCTTATAATATGCACAAATTCAAGTAAACAAAATTGAATATCAATTTTAAATCCAAAAAAATAAATAGAATAAAAATTATTTTTTTAGCAAAATTGATCTTGTTAATGTAATAATTTTAAAAGGATATGGGACAAAATAAATTTAATTAATTTTAAAAATAAATTGAATAACAATTGGTTTTTAAAAAATAATTTTATTCGATTAATTAAATTTTAAAATACCAAGAGTTTTAAAAATAAATTGGATAATAAATTGAATAAAAATGATTTTTGTTAAAAAAATAACTTTTGTCCATATGTTTAAATTAATTAAATATTAAAATGCCAAGAAATTTAAAATAAATTGGATATTAAATTGAATAAAAATTATTTTTTAAAAAAACTTTTATACATCTGTTTAAATTAATTAAATTTTTTTTGATAAATAATTTTTATTCAATTTCTTTTGAAATTAATTAAGTTTATTTATCCCATTTCCTTTTAATTTTTTTGATACACCTTTTAAAATTATTACATTAGCAAGATCAAATTTTCTAAAAAAAATAATTTTATATCATTTATTTTTGTGAATTTAAAATTGATACTAAATTTTTTATTTTGAATTTGTGCATATTATAGGACTAATATATAAATTGCCATTCAAGTTATAGTTTAGTTTGTAGTTCAACTGGTGAATGTGTTTATTAATGCATCAGGCACACCAAGTTCAAATCCTTTTATTAGCTTTTTTACAAACTTTCCTACACGTTTGAAAATGACGGATGTGCCCTTTGTAATATCATGCGTCCTGCACATGCTTAAATTCTGATGACTTTTTTGATCGAAAAGTGCTATTGGATGGTAAAGTGCAAAACTGATATAGTTTAGATGGTAATATGCAATAAAAAAAAAGTTCAAATGGCAAAACCTAAAAATGATCATAGTTCAAATGACAAAAAATCTTTACCCTATTCTTATAATATTTTACGAATTTTGATACATAAATTAGATAGATCAATGGACAGATGAAAATTAATTTCTCAAATATATAACTGAACACGAAAAGTCTACGTGACCAAGATATACTTCTAGAAGTCCTGTTGACCATGATATCGGGAAAAAAGAAAAAAAAAAGTTAAAAAAGGGCACATTTCATGTGTTGCGACCTGCGATAACAAACATATCTTATGATAGCTCGTCATGTGATCAAAAAAATGTACTGATATATAAATGTTCGAGTTCAAAGTTATTATAAAAATAACAAAGGCAGGCCCCGATTTAAAAATACTAGCCCTCAGGGCACATAGTCCCTACACGCATAAATTAATACAAATTATAATTAATATTTTGGTATATAAATATAAAAACAATTAGTTAATAGAGCATATCAATATAAAATATTTTGTATGCATCAAAGATGCATTTGTTACAATCTAAATGTATCGATATAAATATCAAACAACAAATACTTATATTTATGTCCAAAACTATCTAAAACTATTTTCATAAAATGCTTACACTAAAATCAGAAGACAAATTTCAACTATAAGATGAATTTGATGTCATGCACTTCAATTTGCAACAACTTAATGATTATTTAAAATCACGGACTATAATCTACTTAGCAGCAAATAGAAGATCAAGCCTAACAGAAAAACAATATAAAAAAAAATACATATATATATATATATATATAAAATACCTCATTTTGCTTGAATTTAAAAGCACGAGACAAAGAAAAATCAAAAAGAAGACTACGTATGGTTCATGGTTGAAAGGGGAAATGCCAATAATCACAAAATATGAGGCTCTTTTTTCTTTCTACTTCTTTTCATTTTTTTTTTGTTTTTAGATAAAAACAAAAAAGATAATCAAATTCTCTTGATACTCATATTTTCCTTGTACATGGGATTTTATTGATGTAAAAATAAAAATTGTAATTGAACTCCCTTGAAAGTGGGGCAATGTGGGAACAGAAAAGGAGAATATGTAATAAAAAGTTATATTGATAGAATAGTAAATGTTCATTTAGACCTTGAGATGTTTTTCCATTCAATAAATGGTTTAAGAGTAAAATAGGTACATTAAAATTTGCTAAGGTGGTGTCAAAACCACCATTTTGAGTCTATAAAGCCCCTTCCTTTTTTATATAGTATTGATGATATTTTATAGTTTTTAAAAATTTAAAATTTGGAGCATCTTAAATAATGAATTGGGATTAATTGCACCAAACCCTTGTGAAACTCTTAAATGGCAAAAAAAACCCTATCAAATTTAAATTAGCATTATAAATCCTGTGATTATGTAAAATAGAGTATCTTGAACACCGGTGAAGCTACCTTTGCTTCAGGGGCTGCAATTGAACCCCCTTGAACTTTTAGAAATCCTATATACACACATATTATAAGTATAATAAGTTGATTGTGTATGGTTTTATACATAAATTTACATATAAAAAGGATCATAAATTAAAAAGAATATGACAAAGTTGAAATTTTTATGCATAGTTAAATAAGCTTTTTCTCATATATATACATTGAGGAGGATATGTTTGGCACTTTTACTAGTAATTTAATCATACATTATTTTTAACATATGGAAAGCATACATGGTTTTTTTTGAAAAAAATAAATTTGTCGTACAAAAGTATTGTACCACTATTAATTTAGTTGAAATTAACAATTAAAATTTAGTTCATTAAATTTTCAAATATACTATTCTTTTTTTTTTTGGATAATTAAATATACTATTCTTCGATGTTACATATTTTGGATAATAGTATTGATTAAAATTTCTGGCTACATCACTGATCTTGAACCCTACAACGTCCAACGAGTATATTTCATGTGCCGAAGGTGCAAAAATTTATCAATTTTGTACGTATGAACAATCCATTGTATCCTTATTTCGATTGAATTAAATATCTCATTTTTGATTTTGTTGGAAATCATATAAAGACAATTCCTATTTGATATAGCTATTTGGGCCAATATTTTTCGATTAAGAAGCAACTGTCTCTTGTATAGATCATGTATTCATTTACTATAACTGTAGGATACCCCCTTTCTCGAATTACTACGTTTATCCGAGTGATCCACAAACGACGAAACTATTTTGCTTATCCCTAGCCCTCCTTCAAACTCGCCGGCAATACCCGTTGGCATCAATAGTCAACCACCGTGCTACTACACCACTGCTGTCAGCCCTCCCCACATTCCTTTACCCAGCAAAGCCCCCACCTCCCCCGAACACAAGCCGTTGCGGCAACCACAACCAAGCCCCCGTGGATGTAGCACTACACCATCACCAAGTCTCTCTCGAATCAAACACCAAGCTCGCATAAGATTTGTGGTTAGGAATTTTTTTGAGTGGATCGTCTCAGGGCTGCCAATGGGTCGGATTTTGAGCAAATCTTGAAAATTTGAATCCAAATTTGATAAATTTTCTCAATAACCAAATCTTATAAAATTTACATACAGTCAACACTATTGAGTCCGAATTTGATAAAAAGTCCAAAACTCAAAAAAAAAAAAAATTCAATCCGATTAATAGTTAAAAATAAAAATGAAAACTTTAAAGTCAAGTAACATATAACAAAAGTATTTCTTATGTAAAAAATAAAATTTTAAAGAATTAGAAAATTATTTTAGAATATGTATAAAAACTATACTTTATTTTGTTAAAAAAATTACTATGAAAAATAAAAATATTTTTCTATTAATTATAATGGTTTATATGTTACATCTATTCAACCTTTTTTACTAACATTATATACATATGGTGCGAATTCGGATATTTAACCGATTGGACTGCTTGATTCCATATCCTATCCATTTATCTCGAATTACGGATATTTGTAATTAGATTTGATCTATCTGATATTTTAATCGACTGAATATGCTAAAATTCGGATCGAACTCACATTGAATTTAGATTAAAATTCACTCCTTTGACAACTCTAGATAATCCCATGAACTTATTTTTTAACATGTGCACAATGATTTGTACTAGATGGGGTACAATGGGTTGAAACCCATGGGTCCATCCCAACAAAAAAAACAAGTTAGGTTGGCTCTTAGAATTTAGTAGATGGATTGGGCTGGTTATAGATAAGTTTCAATAAGTTGTAAGTTTTAGCAGTGATATGATATATCTTACACGTGTTCAAGTGGACCACTACCCGATTGTCATGTATCGTTCTGGGCCATGTGAGGCACCAACCTCCAAACAACAACACTTTCCTCGAACCATGTCCAATTATTGCGGGGAACCATGTCCAACACTTTCCTCGAACCTCCAAACAGCAACACGCCGACGGCTCACTTGGCACCTCAAGGATGACATATCAAGCAAAGAGTACGACTCCGTACCCTATCACTGTCAATGTTGACATACGCCACTGACTCTGGCAGAGGATATACCTGCCCTGCAATCACCAACTATGGTCAGGATGTCCCTTTTCAAAGTTGGTCCGGCTATCCTAGCAATCCCTAAACTTACCAACCCAGCCTTAATCCCAAGGAGTTAATTGTGATCTCAAACCACCTATAAATACCCCGGGTAAATTCTCTAAAAAGGTAACTCGATTTTATATACCGAAACTCTACTCGATTATCTGCAAGGATCCTTATACATTCACACTTTGTGTTGACTTGAGTATCGGAGGATCTTCATCGGAGACGCTTCCTGTAAGACTCATGTATTTTCCATTTTAGCAGAACAAGGAGCCACAAACATCCGTTGGATCGTCTTTCCACGCCAGCTCGGGGATAACACCAAGATCCAATACCATCAAGATGAATCTAAACGAGCTTTGTGCTTTGGGCCTATTTGGGTCCAACATAACCTAATTCGGGCCCACCCTATTTTGTACCCATATATTTGGACCAATTGTATACCCAACACATTCATTTGCCAACCCTATTTTTCATGACTAGCATCTGTACTTAGGGCTATTAATGGAGTAAATTTTAATTCGAATCTGATTTGAATTTCAACATATTCGACTTGTTAAAATATTCGATAAATCAAATTCGATAATAAATATATGTAATCCGAAATAAATACATATAACATAGAATCAAACAATTTGATTCGTTAAAGATGAGGGTTTTTTTGCATAAATTTAACAGCATTAAACTAGAAGTAACGAAAGGTGAGAGTTTTAATTAGTTTTAATCAAAGTTCTAATAGGATTTTTAGTGTTTTAATTGGAATAGAAGAGTAAAGCAAAATCTATTAGAATTTTTAGTATTTTAATTTGAATAGAAGAAAAAGGAGAGGAAAGAGGAAGAGAGAGAATTTAATTAATAATAGTAGATGAGATAGAGTAAAATTAAATTACCAAAAATAAAATAGAATAGGAAAAAATATTTTTTTTTATTATATACCTTATATAAAAGTCATAATTTTATTTTAGGAAAAGGGGGAAAATTTTGAAATTCTTATAAATGTATATACTAAATGATAGATTTTAAAAAAATTGAGGGGGGCGGCCGCCACCTGCCGCCCCTCTTGGCTCGGTCACTGTGTGGGATAGAAAATGACATAAATAATGTAATAGATAATTTGAATACATATATACACAACAACCTAAAATTCCCAAATTCACAACAATAGAGCATAAAACATAACGAATCAACAAATACTACAGAGAAAAAGTTACACTAAGCTAATTAAACCCAAAACAACATCCAACGACACACGTGCACAAGAAAACATCTCTAGTTGCACCTCAGGTTCTCGACCTGCCTGGTGGCCAGATTGATGTTCCAATCACAGTTCATGTTACCAGATTTGTTCCTCTTTATTATCTTCATCAGATGCACCTTCCCCCTCACGTTCGCCCTGCTGCTCAGCCTCAAAACTCCCGAATTTATATCATTCCCCAAATTATTGTCTGTCCCTGTTAGCCTGTCCGAACTCACATCCAAAGAGATGTTAAATCTCTGTGTTTTTCTAGCCTTGGCACGGCCCCGGGGGATAACAGCCTCACCGAGTGGCACGCCATTGTAGAAGATGGTAAGAGTGCTGTTTTGGTATTTGAAATGCCCAAAATTGGTGTTTTTAATGGCAACTTGGGCCAGCAGCCTCATCTGAATCGAAGGCGCGTTGTTGTTGTTGTTGGAGCTGAAGCTTTCGACAGCCATAGCGTTGAACCTGACCTTTGGACTCTTGATTCTCATGACAGTGAGACCAAAAACCAATATGATCACCGTTTGAATAACGACGAATGCTGCAATATATACTAAGCATTTCTTGTTGCTTCGTCCTTCACCCTTAGACATTTTTGGATAGCTACTCAAACAAAAGTAACAATTATTTGATGTTGGAAAGATTGATTTTAAAGGGTCGTTACTCTCTCTCTCTCTCTTGGATGGGCAATGATTTTGGAGCTAATGAAGAGGTATAAGCCTGAGAAGTAGAAAAAGGGATGTATTGTTGTGCTTTAGAAGCAGAGAATGGGTGTATATATATAGGTTGTTGAGTGTGGAGATTGGAGCCAAAAATTTCAAAGTAATGTTGCTACTGAGACCAATGCGCGTTTTAGAGAACTTTGACTTTGTGCATTAATGTGGGGTAAGTAAAAGAAGTTTCTACTCTTAATGCAAATATGCATTGTTTAAGACTGCTTTAGTCATTATAGGGACACGTATGCAGACTCATTTTACTCCTTCAAACTAAGACAACTTAGCTGCCCTTATATGCACACTCATAATTAAACTGTTTTTTATTGAAAAGGTTAGGCATACTTTGGATTTACATCGCGTGCTTCACATGAATGATTTCAACAATTATAAGAAAAGAAAATGCACATGTAGCTGATTTTGTAATCACAAGCATGAAATCATTATTTTAAACTACATAGCCAGGACCTCTAAACATTCAGAAAGAGTCGTTCTTCTAACGATTAATGATTTATTATCAAATTTACATATTCTAGTGCTATCACATGGAGAGGAAAAACTGAGAAGTAATTCATAATCTCACTACAAAAAGAATTTATTGTCAGTATATTATAAATTTAATTTTTGTAATGAATTTTATCTAATAGAAATACTGTAATAAAATGTCTTGTCAGTTATCACAGATTGTTTATTTAGAGAGTGTTTGGCCAAGCTTAAAAACTTTAGATGTTTGAGAGCTTATAAGATTCTCTAAGTGTGGTAAATTTTTTTTTTAAGTTGAGTAGCTTATAAGTTTCAAAAAAAAAAAAAAAAAAAATCCCCCCTAACATATTTTTGAAATAGCTTGTAAACCGTCTAATGTTAAAAGATATAATGACATAAATAACCTTATTTTTTCCAATATTACATTTTTACTACCTCAAAAAAAAATTATTTATATGAAATTAATTTTTTTTTTGGTTATGATCATACTTAAAAAAACTTATAAACTCTCATTTTTACTAAATAAAAGTACATCTTATAAGCTCCAAAAAAATCTTATAAGTCACAAAATCTTATTTAGTTTTCAAAAATTCTATTTTATTTTTTTTAAAAAAAAAAAAATTCAAGTACCCAAAATCCAGATTGGGTATAAAACCCATACTCGAATCCTGTCTCGAAAAAATCCCAAACAGGTCTAGTCGGGTACCCGATACACTAACCCCTACCCGCACCAGCACCACCACTGACAGCCCACTCGCACAATAGCCGCACGAGCCGCACCATGCCACCACACTCCATTATTTGGATTTCAATGATATAGGACATACAGGAGGGACTCGAACTCGAGATCTCTCGATTATTTGTCCATCATGCTGCAACCGAACTATGAAGTGTTTCTTGATTGGCTCAGAGTGACCAATCTATTTGTTTGTATGTGTGTGCGTATATATATATATTAAATTTGTTAACAAATTTTAGTAATTTATACCCATTAAGTGAATATATTTTATTAATTCATACTTATTATAATTTAATTAAGAAATATTAAATTGTACATGTTATAATGCTTTCTAATTTTACTTTTACCTACAGGCAAATTTGTGATAAAAAAAAATTAAAATTAAAATTTTTTAACTCTAGCCTTATCAAAATTTGAAAGTTCAATTCATCGATTGTTTCGACTCAATTTATGAAATTTTTGTGATCTTATTCAATGTATGTGAAACTATCAATTTATTTACTTAAATTTGGTGTAATAGACAAAATAAAATCAAACAAATTTTAAAATATAGTGCCATCGTTGGATCAATATCTTTAAAATTTTACAATTGAGTTGACAAATTTGCTACATGAGAATCAAACTTCATATTTTTCAAGTGAGTGTAATTAATCAATTTAATTAATTGTACATGAAAAGTTTAGAGCATTAATTGAAAACTTCAAATTGATCAATTAGCTATTAAGAGAACGAATCACTAATTCGATCAAAAATAAAATAAAATATTCAACTCATACGTCTAAATAAATTGATTTAAAAATCAAATTATATAGTATTTCAATTAAACATAATTGACTAATGGAATTGAACTTTTTTTTAATTTCAAATTAAACTTTTTTTTATTCTTTATATTTTAGTCACAGAAAAATCCTTGGCTAAATGTCAAACTAAACTATTTTTTTGTAATTTTTATATTTAGCCACGGATTTTTCCATAGTTAAATCTCAAATCAAACTTTTTTTTTTCAATTTTTTTATATTTAGCCACTGATTTTTCCATGGCTAAATCTCAAATCAAACCATTTTTTTAATTTTTTATATTTTAGCCACGAAAAAATCACTTGATCAATGTCAAATTAAACTTTTTTTTTTAATTTTTATATTTAGCCACATATTTTTTCGTGGCTAAATATCAAATTATTTTTTAAATGTTTAAATTTTTAGCATTTTAATTCTTTGCAATTTTTTTTACAATTTCATATTTTAACCATGAAAAAAATTCATGGCTAAATGTCAAATTAAACTTTTTTTTATTTTTTTTTCCTAATTTTTATATTTAGACATAAAAAAAATCCGTGGCTAAATCTCAAATTAAACATTTTTTTGATTTTTTGTTTATATTTTAGCAATAGAAAAATCCATGGCTAAATGTTAAATTATTTTTTTTATAATTTTTATATTTAGCCACCGATTTTTTCGTGGCTAAATTGCATTGGATTTTTCTTTTTATTTTTTTTTAGTTTCATATTTTGGCCAGCGAAAAAGTCGTGGTTAAATTTCAAATTATTATTTTTTTGTAATTTTTATATTTAGCCACAGATTTTTCAATGGCAAAATTTCTGTGCATTTTTTAGCTACGGAAAAATCCGTAGCTAAATGTTAATTAAATTTTTTTTTGTAACTTTTATATTTAGCTAGAGATTTTTCCGTGGCTAAATATCCAAAGTAATTTTTCTTCGTAATTTTTATATCTAGCTACGGATTTTTCCGTAGCTAAATTTATGTGTTAAAGTAATTTTTATATTTTGCCATTGATTTAGGGACGGATAAATCCATGACCATTGAAATAAAATGGCACGAATGTTGGCACCAAATTAGCGACGGATTTAGCCATGGAAAAAAATATTGGTTAAAATTTTAAATCCGTGGTTATTCGACTGTTTTCTAGTTGTGTGATTAGGTTGTTATACTTAGGGCATGCAAAATGCATTTCGCCGTTGTTTGAGTTTATAAACTTCTTGAAACATCTTATAAGCTCTTGAAAAGTATTTGATAAATTTTTAAGTAAATGAGCTTAGATGCTCCAAAAGTAAAATGTTATGAGGTTATAAGCTCAAAAAAAAATTTAAAGAAAAAAGGTAAACTTTTTCCAACTTATTTTTGAAATAGTTTATAAGTTGTCTAATGCTAAAAGATAAAGTGACATAAATATTTTTATTTTTTTTACAATATTACATTTCTACTATCTCAAAAATATTTGTTTACAAGAAATTAAATTTTATTTTATTTTATTTTTTTGGTCATCATTATACTTAAAAAGCCTTGTAAGCTCTTATTTTTACCAAACAGAATTACAACTTATAAGCTCCCAAGACATCTTATAAACTACATGATTTTGTTTTGATCAGAATACTTTAATAACTTATTTTTAAAATAAAATGTTCCTTATTAGTTTCAAAAATATCTTATAAACTCTACGAACTTATAAGCTCTTTAAGATATATTTAGGCAAACACCCTCTTAATACATGTAATATTAAATTGTTGTGTGGTGGCATATATGAAATTAGTCGAATTTAGTTTTGCTTAAGTTTAAATTTTGAAGGACTATTTGAATGCCAGGTAAATCAACTTTGTACCAGACTTAAGCATTCAAAACGTTAATCATTTATAGATTTTGACGTGGCCGAATCCACCCCTGGCCACGTGTTCTCCAGCTCAACGCAAACCTCCAGCCTTGGGACGCCATGTGTCGGGCCACTCCGATCAGGCTCCAGTTCCTGTTATCCTCCTCGGGGCTATGACACCCTCGACGAGCACCCCACTCCCCTCGGGTGGTCCCGCTGTGCACCCGACTAGGTTCCGCTCTCTCGGAGTGGTCTCATCAACAACCGTCTCCGACAACAGGAGTACCCGACGCGCCCCTGGCGCGTGCCAAGGAATGCTCCTATAACGAACAACAAGGCTGGGCCGGTCTAACCCTAGTCCGGCCCACCTGTTTCCAATTATTATAAATAGTATAACGACACTGTTCATTGGGTAAGCTCACTTAATTCACTCTTACGCTCATTATTGCCTTCTGATTGTCTGCTCGAATACTGATTTGACCGCCGAAAGGTCTTCGCCGGAGACACTTTCGGCTAGGCTCACGTGTGTTCCATCCTTGCAGAATAAGACCCGACCAGCATTCATATTCCCCTACTCGGACTTTGGACAGGACTTGGACATTCTTACTCGGACAATACCTTTGCTCGAAGTGACGTGTTCTGCGAACCAAATCCGACAACATCAGATTTGATGAAATTAATAGTCGCATATTTATTTGGTAATATTAATGTAATTTATTGATTATAATAGATCATTTTTTATTTTTTAAAAAAAAAACAAAAGTTGGTAAATTTATATAGTGAGGTTGTGCAGATGGGGACATAAAATTAAGGTGGTTACATTTTCGAGCAGCAAAACGTGTTTGGATGACTTTCGACGAAGGTTCCACAATGTTAATTATATGTTTAATTTGTACATCTCCAATATTTCCGCGCAACATAACCTAAAAATGTCAGCCTCCATCTCTATATTTCTCTTGAACAATGCTAATAATTTTTAAAATATCTATAAAAAATAAACATAGTGTTATTCATCACGTTCTTCTCGAAAACTTTATGCTAAAGCTTCAATAATTTTTTGGTACAATGTTGGAGATGATCAAGGAATTAAAATATTCCCGCTAATTCTCACGATCAATTTATTATTTTATGTGCAAAACCTTTGATAGAATCAATTGTATAGGCTCCAAATTGATCAATTCTGAGGTTGCAATTATATATATATATATATATATATATATATTCTTTCAACCACTCCGGCTCTTATTCAACGATTACTTTGTACTCTACGAAATTTGGCATGTAAATTTCTTTTTTTTAATGGAAATGGCAAAATTATTTTCTGTAATGAATCGTGATGAGATTTGAACTCAAAACATTCTATTATTCTGTACGATATATTCATGTCACATTTAATAATTATTTTATTGAAAAGTTCAAAGCATAAAAAATAGATATAAAATATTTGTAATAATATTTGTAGAAAATTGTATTAAGCGTTATAAAGAAAATAGAAAGATCGATTGATTGATAAGAATTGATATCTCCCTTCGACTTTATGAACATATATGTTGTCTTTCAAAGTATGAAAAATTGTTGTCGGAATTCGAAATCCTAATTATGTGCGTGTGGAGTGGTGTGAGCGCATATAAAAATAATTATAAAAAAAAAAAAGAAAAGGTCAAGAAGATATTTTAATCCGCGTTTGTACATATCCGTTACCGTAAACGTGCAATTAATTAGTAATACTACGACGGAAATAAAATAATTGGTCCACTTCTAGAAGACATGTTGATTCTGGTAGGCGGAAAATGGAGAGAAAGGAACCTTTACTGGGTATAAATATTTTGTTGTCTGACTTTTTTTTGTTTTTTAAAGAATTATAACACCAATTATCATTAAATACATCATCAAATACCAATCCGACAATCGCTATCAATAAATATTATAATTACCAATAAATAATCAAACTACTACTATATATAAAATAGAATAAGAGATACTATGAAAATACAAATGCAAGCCTACATGAGTTGGCCGAGAATTTGACCCAAGACCTCAATAATTTGATATAATTTTTAATTTATCCTATTTTTATATATTTATTTTCAAAATATCCTTTTTTTAAAAAGATTTTTCATTTTACCCCTTTTAAATAGTGATTTTACTATTTGAATAGTAATTTCACTGTTTAAAGCTTCTTTATTTGCTTTATGATCCAAACTTTTGACTTATTTATGATTTTATACCTCTAAGTTTTAGAAAAAGTAAGGTATGTTCCAATTTTCGTCATATATAAATTTTATTAGTTTTATTCTTTCTAAATTTTTACAATTCATACGAATATAATTTTCTAGTGTTCTATCTGATGGTGAAAGTTCTTTTAGTTCTCTATCTATTTGTTCTAATTGCTTCACATAATTTTTAAGAATTTCGAGATTTATAGTTTTATTGATTAGATCAAAAATATAATCTTCTTTATTATTATATGTTGCAATAAGAATTCTTAAATCTTCGGGTAGATCTTCTAGTGATTTTAAGATTGCTATTTTCTCTTTATTATTGTTTTTTCTTTTAAATTGATTTTTTATGATATCAAAATCTTTTCCCATAGTTTTATATCTTATGTATTCAAACAATCATACATTTGCACAAATCTCATAAATAATTGATGAAGTACTCTAAAACCATATACTTTCATAACATCAAGTAGAAAAATATTTCTATTTAAATCTTTTAAAAGTATATTACCTCCTTAACGTCCTTAATTCTTTTACTCCTCTTTTCGGACTCGTCTTCAATCACCTTGACAAGCCTGACTGGTTTTCGCCCAAACGCCCTCCTGGCTTCACGGGACTTACGATTCCAAACGGCTACTATCTCAAACGGTGTAATCACTACGGCCTTCGTAGGGTTGGAGAATTTTGGAAACTATAGGAGAAATACAAGCTTAAAAGATTTCTATAGAAAGATTTCTAGACTTGAATATTTATGAAAATAAACTGGTTTTATTTCCTTCAAAAAAGATTTATACAAACATGATTCAGAAGATGGTTACAAAGATCTAGAATGGCTAGTTTCCTATTCTATGGATATTTTTCAGATTGAGAATCAGTCTGAATTTTCGAATGCTTTACAAATGAAATCTAAGTACAATTTATAGATCTAGGAATCTAACTATTCGGACTTCAAAGTTTTAGTTGTTGTCCGCGGTCCGTTTCTTTATGCACTGGAACTTTATCTACTTTAGCCTCAGAAGTCAAAAGCTACCTCCTACAGCTGTCTGTCACAATTCTTTAGTGGATGATGACGTCATAGCATCCGTCACTCCTTGCACTGACGTAAGCGCTTACATCATGATTTACAACAACCAATCATTTTGCAAGCTTTCTTCCTTGTAGTCTCTGTGCAGTAAAATTCATATCTGAAAAATTTAGTGAGGAACTCCTTTAGCAATGGAGATTTTATTTGTCCTCCTTTCTTTAGTAAAATCCAATTATTAGCCTGCATGAGAGTTTCATATTATCGCTCCCATAGAGACTCAGCAATGGATTGAATGGCTTTAATGCCCATGGCTCTTCTTTCTGTGATCTATGAACTGGTGAACTTGAAAGATCTAAAATTCTTTATACCAGTTTCGATTTTTAAATTTGTAGTTATAACATCTATAGTGATCATGTGTTGAACTTCATGCCGAATGCGCACCTCAGGTTCCGGGGCTATAGAATAGAACTTGAGTACGACTTCTCTATTTCTAGCAACTTGACTGACCTGGAATTTAAAGCGGTCATCAAATTTCAAAATTTCATTTATATCTTTTCCAACATATAGCAGATCTAGGAATCCATAGTTTGCAAGCTGAAAAACTTTATGAGGATCAGCTCCAAATATTGCGGTGATTCTTGGATGAACACTATATCCTTTAGAGTAGAATAGTGTCCTGAAATTCTCCCATCTATAGGCTTCTTCAGCAACTTCATTATATTCTCGTTACCATTTATTTGTAGGAACAAATTCTTCATTGGATCCCCTGTTGTTGAAGCTTTCAGATTTATTGATTTTTATCTCAATAACTTCAGCGTCACCTTGAGATTTAGAAGTTTTTTCTTTATTTTTCATGGAGTCCAAAAAGTCTTTATCAGATACTGGTTTATTACCTTGACTTCCAGAACACTACTAGAAAACAAGGATTTGGCCACGGATTTGGCTACGGATTTTGGCAAAAAATCCGTGGCCAAAGCAAATGGCCACGGATTTGGCCACAGAAAAAATCCGTGGCCAAATGTGGCGTTGCTAAACAAGGCCACGGACAGTGGCCACGGATTTTTTGGCCACGGATTTTTTTCAATTTGGCCACGGATTTAACCGTGGCCAAAAATAAAAATTTTAAAAAAAATTAAATCTAGCCACGGATTTATCCGTGGCCAAAAATAAAAAATTTAAAAAAAATGATAAATTTGGCTACGGATATTTCCGTGGCCAACTATTAATTAATTTTTTTTTTAATTTTCATTTAGCCACGGATTTATCCGTGGCTAAGATAAAAAAAATATTTTAAAAAAATTAAATCTAGCCACGGATAAATCCGTGGCTAAAAAAAATTATTAAAAAAAAAAAAAAAAACTGGACCTAGCCCAACCACGCCCACAGCAGGCCCAACCCGCGCGCCTACCAGCCCAGTGGTGCGACCCGGCCCAGCTCGGCGTGCCCATTTCTTTAATTGATTTTCATCGTTACAAGTGGGACTCGAACTCGAGACCTCTTGGAATATTGCCAAGCTTCTTACCGCTAGGCTAGGATGAGATTCTTGATCAAAATGTCATGCCAAGAATATTTATATACATTTATATATTGAATTTTGTTATCAAATTTTACTAATTTATATCTATATATGAATATATTTTATTAATTCATACTTATTATGATTTAATTAAAAAATATTAAATCGTGCAAATTATAATTCTTTCTAATTTTACTTTTATCCATAGATAATTTTTGGATACAAAAGCAAAATTAAAAAAATTATAACTTTGACCTTATAAAAATTTGAAATTTTTCATCGATTATTTTGACTCAATTTAAGAAATTAAAGTGATCTTATTCATTGTATGTCAAACTATCAATTTATTTACTTAAATTTAGTGTAATTGACAAAATAAAATCAATCAAATTTGAAAAAATAGTGCCATCGTTAGATCAATACTTTCAAAACAAAAAATATAACCGCGATGAAAATATAGTGCCATCGTTAGATCAATACTTTCAAAATTGTAATTTTCAATGCATAAGATGGGAAAATATATACTTTTGGTGCCTCGTAATGTCGAATCGGGGGATTTAAACAAGTCATTTAAAATTAAAAAAAATTAAAATTATTTATTGGCCACGGATAAATCCGTGGCCAAGTCCAAATTTTTTAAAAAAAAATTAAATTTTTTTTATTGGCCACGGATAAATCCATGGCCAAGTCCAAATTTTTTAAAAAAAAATTCAAATTTATTTATTGGCCACGGATTTATCCGTGGCCAATGGTCAAAACTTCATGTTGACTTTGGCGAATCGTGCGTTTTCGTTAATTGGGTTAGATGGAACCGTACGATTGGAGCAATACAACTTCAACACTAATTAATCTGCTTGAAAATCCATTTTTTATAATTCCTATACAAGTTAACTGACGTTAGCACACATTGATACCGAACTACGAAGTTATTCGTATATGTCACCGAAAGAGGAAAAATGTATTCTCGCTAAACAAACTGTAATTTTCAACGCATTAGATGGGAAAATATAATAACCGTGATGAAAATAATATGATTTCGAAATGACTCCAACCTTTTGGTGCCCCGTAATGTCAGATCGGGCGATTTAAACGAGTCATTTAAAATTAAAAAAAAATTAAAATTATTTAAATCCGTGGCCAAGTCCAAATTTTAATAAAAAAAAAATTTATTTATTTATTGGCCACGGATAAATCCGTGGCCAAGTCCAAATTTTTTTTAAAAAATTAAAATTTATTTATTGGTCAAGGATAAATCCGTTGCCAAATCCAAATTTTTTTAAAAAAAATTAAAATTTATTTATTGGCCACGGATAAATCCGTGGCCAAGACCAAATTTAAAAAAAAATTAAATTAATTTATTGGCCACGGATAAATCCGTGGGCAAGTCTAAATTTAAAAAAACAAATTTAATTTATTTATTTATTGGCCACGGATAAATCCGTGGCCAAGTCCAAATTTAAAAAAAAAATTATTTATTGGCCACGGATAAATCCGTGGCCAAGTCCAAATTTTAAAAAAAATTAAATTTTTATTTATTGGCCACGGATAAATCCGTGGCCAAGTCCAAATTTAAAAAAAAAATTATATTAATTTATTGGCCACGGATAAATCCGTGGCCAAGTCTAAATTTTTTAAAAAAAATTTAAATTTATTTATTTATTGATCCGTGGCCAAGTCCAAATTTTAAAAAAAAAAATTATTTATTGGCCACGGATAAATCCGTGGCCAAGTCCAAATTTAAAAAAAAAATTATTTATTGGCCACGGATTTATCCGTGGCCAAGTCCAAATTTAAAAAAAAAAAAATTTATTTATTTATTGGCCACGGATAAATCCGTGGCCAAGTCCAAATTTGTTTTAAAAAAAATAAATTTATTTATTTATGTTTTTCTTTTAAATAAATTGAAATGGCCACGGAATTGTGGAAATTTGGCCACGGATTTATCCGTGGCCATATGTTTTCGTTTTTTTTTTATATCCGTGGCCATTTCCGTAGCTATTGGCAACCGATTTTATCCGTGGCTAAAAATCCGTGGCCAAAACCGTGTTTTCTAGTAGTGGAAGACTCTATTTTTTTTTTACCTTTATTGCTCTCATTTTTATCTTCACTCATTTTTTCTTTTTCTTTATTTCTAGATTCAAGGAACAAATCTAGACTTTCTTGAAGGAAAAGGGCTCTCCTAAGTCCTTCGTGAGAGATATCTGTAACTGTTTTAAAATTTAATTCTATCAAATCTTTCAGAGCTTTCTTATTTTCAACAATGTCTTGACAGACCAAGACAATATCGTCTATCTCATTCTTTAGCTCTTCAAGATCCATCTTTCTTTATTATTTTATTCCTGTAGAAAAATAAGAGTTTACAAGATGATATGAATCATCAACACAATTTTTGAGAAATTGTCACCCATCAACGGATTTAAAAAGTCTTTACCACCAACCGTTAGATAGTGGACTAGTTGTATGTATAGTGCATACAATCACTCTATTTGCATTTATAGGGAAATGCACACCCATCTCATCCATTTTAGAGTTGGAGAACTCATCCGTTTCCAAATTCTGTATTTCTAGAAATGAAATCGGCTAGGAAATTTTCTGAACCTTTTATGTAGTCTATTTTGAAACTGTAAAAGGACAGAAAAATTTTCCATCTATGTAGTCTTCTGTATTGGGGTGTATTTGGTAATTTATTAAAGACTAAGGATTGTATCTGGGTATTGTCGGTTTGAACTTTAAAAGGCTTTTGATATAAAAAGAGAGAGAATTTCTGGATTCCTTTTATAATGGCTAGAAGTGCTTTCTCATGGGTTGTATAGTTAACCTCAGCTTGACCGAATGTACCGCTTGTATACCTGCATATCTCATTGAGATCGGTTTTAAGTAATGCTGTCCAATATAGATCTGACGCATCCGTTTGAATGATTAATTTATCATTTTCATCAGGAAATTTTAATTCTGGTAAAGTTTTACATTCTTCCTTTAAAATTTTCACAATTTCTGTATGTTGATTACTCCATCCTTTAGTATTATTTTTTCGAAGCAATTTTTGAATCTCATGCTTTTTTTTAGCAAGATTTATTATAAATCCCTCAGCATAATTTAGACAACCGAAAAATTTTTCAATTTGATTTCTATTTTCTAATTTATCAGGAAATTCACAAATTTTCTTAGATATATGGGGTTGAAGTTTAATTCCTTCTTTATTTAATTTTAACCCTAAAAATTCAATTTTTCTTTATAAATTATAGCCTTTCTTTCAAATAAGACTATGCCATTTTCTTTACAAGTTTTAGCAAATTATAATAGATGAGTTTTATGTTCTTCTAAAGTATTAGAAGCAATTAAAACATCATCAACATAAACAACAAGAAATTCTTTATATTTATTAAAGATTTGATCCATTCTTCTTTGATATATAGAAGGTGCATTTTTTAATCCAAATGGCACAACTAACCATTCGAACTGTCTTTGAGGGGAACTAAATGATGTGTATTGTATACTTTCAGGCTCCATTTTTATTTGCCAAAAATCCGAAGTACAATCAAATTTAGAATAATATTTCTTTCTCTTAATCAGGTTTAGTAAAACTTCTTTATTAGGGAGATAATAACTATCTGACCTAATAAAGTGATTTAGTCTTTTATAATTTATTACTATTCTAGGTTTTCCTCGTTTTTTCTCAACTTCATTTTCAACCATGAAAGCTGAGCTACTAAAAGGACTATTACTTCTTCTAATCAAAGGTGGGTTTTTATATAATAATTCATTTATTTGTTTATCAAATTCTTTTCTATCTTTTTCTGTATATAACATAGGTCTTTCTTTTATAACTATATTTTCAGTTAGTTCTATTTTTGCCTTTAAATCTGACTCTTTATAAAAAGCCAGAGGATGATCATTATAACTTTCTTTTAGCTGTTTTATTACATCTTCAAGAGTTATCCATTTTATTGTTATATTGTGTATTTTTATTGAAATTTTATTATGCGGTCCACCAAACTTCGCTGGCTAAACTCTGAATGGCTCTTTTATTCGGGGTAATTTTAAGTAATGATTACATTTAGTTTTTAGAATAACAGAATAAAGATTCTGTGAATAAAACTGAAATTGTTGTAAGAATTCATTTCCTAACAATATATTAGCTTCAAGGGAGTTATAATCATATATAGTATTTATAGTAATAATTTTACTTCCTAATATAATATTTACTTTATCTGCCTTTTTATTAATGTGTTCGGCTCGTCCCGTAACACCCTTTATTTTTATGTTCCCATTCTCTTGCCATTTAGTATAGAGAAAGGATTTAAACAAAGTTATTTCTAATCTATTATCTATTAAAGTACATGTTGTTATATTAATATCCTATATTATTATTTGTACAAAGACACTCAAAGGAAAATGAATTCCCTTCATGTTTTTTACAAAAGATCTTTATATTTTTAATTTGTAATGTAACTCCATGTTTCTTTATTTTATAATAATCACATTGATTTAAGAAACTATTACCTAGAATTATATCGTAATAGTCTCCTGCCATATCACTATCTATGTAACAAGGTACAATTATTCTTAATTCTTCAAAAATTATTGAAACTTGTACTTCTTGATCACAAGTTATTAGTTGTCCTTCAAAGTTTTTATATTGAAATATTGTAGAAGCAACATTTGCAATTAAACCTTTATTTTTATGTTTTGCAAGGTGATTGTCACTAGCTCCTGTATCAATTAATATGTTTGGTCCTTCAATATATTCTTGACTATTAAAATATTTAGCATTTATAATCATTGTATTGGTTATATATCTTGTCTTATAAATTCAACATTAGTAAGCAGTGACTTACTAACACTTTTTCTAGATATAGTATTTTTTCCAAAATCTATTTGTGGTATTGTACCACTACTAGATCCGTATTCTAAAATGGGTTTTCTGTTTATTTTAATTTCATAATCTTTGATTTCTTTAATTTCTTCTGTCATTGGTAACTTTATTGTTGTTATATCCCTACATTCATTATCAATTTCAATATATGGTTTATCCTGATATATTTTACCATAATTACTATTAGTAAAAGCATAAACTGCTCTATAGTAAAAGGTAAATGCTTGACTTTTATCTCTAAGTTTTAAATTTTTCAAAAGTTGAAAGTGTAAACTTAAAGTATCATTTATATTCTGATAATTTATATCAACACTATATTTTGGATAACAATCAAAACGAAATTGTGAATATATTAAATTTCTTTCAACTGTTCCCAAATGACTATTTTTAGCATCTATAAACCTTTGGTCATGAAGTGAAATAACCATAGGATTATCTATTCCATCTCTAAATAAAGCTTGGACTAGAATTTGAATTCTACCAAGATAAACATATTTTATCTTTTTTCTTACTTCTTTATTTTTGATTTTATTTAAAGCTTGATTTATTGAGGATTTAGTAAGCAAATTTAATCTAATTTGTCCTTTAGTATGTTCAACATTTATGAATTTTTCAACTGCATGATAATCATATATATTTATCTTTTCTCTTTTTATGAAGTCACCAAAAGACTTAAAAAAGACTTTTAGTAGGGTTAGTTGCATCAAGTTTTAAACCTTTTATTTTTAATAAAGTTTCTTGATCAAAAGTTATTCGTTGAGCATAACCTTCTGTTCCTTCATAAATTTCTATTTCTTTATCTGAATCTTCAATTTCAATTATATCTTTATTTATTGTCAGAATTACGAAAGTATTCCTCTTCTTCAATATATATTTCTTTATCTAGATAATTTTCTATATCCGAAACTTCAGACAATTCATCTTGGAGTTCTATAAATTCAGCTTCTATACTTCGAATCTTTTTAGATTTTTTACATTCTGGTGATTTATGTCCAATTTCTCCACAATTCCAACATTGACATTGTGAAAGATTTTTATTTCTTTTATAGTTAGATTTTCTTTTAAAATATCTTCTTTTTGGTTTTATATTTTTCTTTTGAAAATTAGTATATTTCTTATACTTCTTTTTATGAAACCTTCTTTTCTTTTTATTAATTCGTTCTTTATTACATCCTCATTGACTGAGTACCTCAAATTCATTACAATATAGAGGTGAAAAATTTTTAGTTCTTCTATATAAATCTTGAGATTTACATAGTTTACTTAACTCTGAAAAGAGAAAACTAATTCTTTATTTTCTTCCTTCCATTTATTCATTATATATTTATTTCAAGGATGTGGAAGTTTTAAAAAGTACATATTTAGATATATACTCTGATCTTCATTACTATAATATTGAGTATAATAATATTCTTTAAATTCACAAGTATATTATTTTAAATGCTTCATACTACAGATTCTAAGATTTATCAAGTTAGTTCTTGCTCCTTCTTTTTCTTTGGTGCTTTTTTTATCAAGTTCATGCCATTCTTCTCCTAGAAATTCACTAGAAAGATAGGCAACTAAAATTTCAATTCCTCTATCAGTATTATCTATTAATTTAGTTTGTACATTTCTTTTTATTATAGCTTTTATGTTTTTAGTTAATCTTTGCCACCAATTGAAAACAATTCCATCATATGTAGCAATTAAATAATCTACTTGTCTGTTTGATGTCCATGTATCATCAGCGTTATATAAAAAGAAAACTTTCATAGTATTTGCCCATGAAATTATAGCTTTTTTAGTATCTTCCTTACAGTCTATATTTAATTTAGAACCTCCATGATTTATCGGTTCACTATAACTCGTATCTGGAGTGAATTTATCTAATTGTTTATGATATTTCTTATTCTTTATATGATCATAATATTGCCTTCTATATTTAGGAATAGGCATCATTTCTAATTCTTCTATTTCCATATCTTCTGGTTTTATTGTACCACTTGGGCCTCCAGTTGTATTATTAGTATTAATTAATACTTCATATTCCTCTATATCAGAAAGATCTATTTTTTCAAATTGATCTATTAATTCATTAATTTCATTCATCTTTATCAGTTTATGATTCAGAATCTTGTTCTTTAGATGATATAACTATATCTTTACCTTTTTCTTCTTTTCTAAGAGCTTCTTCTTCAGCTAATATTTTAGGTAATTTAACATTAATCATATATGCATAAAAGGAATTTGGATGCACTGTTTCTTTATTAGTTTTTATTGGCTTTATTATAACTTCTCTTTCTTTTATTTTCTTGTCGAACTTATTTTTCTTAAGACAAGTATTTTTTATTAAATCTTCAACATTTGAATTATAAATCTTTAAGATTTGAACTTCTATTTTTAATTCTTTAAGTTCTTGAGTTAGAACATATAGCGCTTCAAGTATTTTATTCATTCCTGTTTTTAATTCTTCAATATTTTTATATATTTTATCCATTTGTATTTTTTATATCTATTTCAAGATATTTGAGCAGTTTGTTGTATAACTTTTATCTTTTGTTTGCAGCTTTGTATCTTTGCTTTATTCTCTTCTGTTTTAATGTGTTCATACTCTCGATTATATTCTTCAAGAATTATATTTAAGCTTAGAATTAAATTTATATTACATATCCATCGTTTAAAATGTTTATTTGTCTTCATAAGCGACTTAGAACATCAAGACCTTCATTTATTTATTTTATTTTGCTTTTCAAAAATTCAATTCCAAAAGCATCTCCTCTATGATAAGTTGGTTTTTTATAAATAAAATCCAACTCCTTTTGATATAGATACAATTCTACTTGGAGCCTATGTAATGTATAATTAGGCATTGCTAAGTAGAATCATTACAGTTCTACGTGTTTTATATTCCTATAACTTCCTATAGTACAATTCTCTTATTTCAGCATCTTTATGTGCTTTAGCTTCTTTCTTTAAAGACATCAAGATTTTGTAGTACTTCTCAACCTTTGGATATCGTTTAGTGTGTCGAAACAGTTTATTCTTCATGGTGAAGATAACTGTCAATCAGTTTCATCACATGAGAAATCGCAAGATAAGCTTTCTATATTTACGTTATCGCTAAATTCTTTATCATTTATTTCTTGTAAGTAAATAAATAACTCTTTAATTATTAGAAGATTTATTATTGACAACTTTATCAATTCGAAATATTCCATTATTTATAAATTTTTATTGATCTTTATGGCTCTTATACCAATTATCTCAGGGGAATTTTACTTGATTTAACATAACTAATTTAAAAATAATTTAAAAATTAATAATTAATTAAAAATTTAAGATTTGACTATAAATAAGGTGAATAAAGATGGTTGTGACTTTTTTTTATTTTAAACATATTTTTTAAAGAAATTTTATAATTAAAATGGACTAAATTGATCAAAAATACTTTGGAATGGGTTTTAGTGAAATAAAGAATAAAAGTTGGGTTTTTAAGAAATCACGCCGGCCCACATGAACCGTAAAACCGAGCTTTGAAAGTTCACTCTAGGGTATTTTTGAAAGGTTTTTAAAAAAAATGGGTTATTTTAAAATTTTGAAAATTAAATAAGGGTATTATTAAAAAAAATTCCAATAATTTTGGGGCTTCAGTTTCGCCAGTTGAGCTAAGTCTCATTGGGTGTATTGTCTGACTTGGTGACACAAAGAAAACAACTTTGTTGTAAAATTCATCAAAAAAGGAAAAAGAAAACAACTATGTAAACGTTAATTTATAACTTCGGAACGAAAAAGGAAAGCTTTTCAGATTTAAATTTTCACTTCATCAATTCTTTTCCTGTACATTGTAATTTGCAAAGAGTAGTATCTTAATAATTTCTTTACATTGTCCAAAATGTAAATAAATAAATACCATTTGCCCACTTTGTTTGTATATTTATGTTACATTAAGTTGGAAACGCACTAATTAGGGGAGCAATTATAGACTAGCAATCCACAGGGTTAAGCAGGCTTTTTCTTTTAAGTGAGCCTTTTAAGAATTTATAAATTTTTTAAGACAAACTTAAGTGAGTCTCAAGATTGTATAATTGGACTGTAAGAAGTGTATCTTGGAGCATATTTTTAAAAAATAAAAAAAAATCTTTTTTCCGAGGCTGATTATAAATGGTTAGTTTTTCAATGTTCTTTAGTAATTACACGAGGTCTTTATTCCAAATCGTGTTTCATCTCCTATTCTAATTCATGGATATACGCAAAGTATAAAGATCTCAAACCAAGTGTATAATTAAGAAAATAATTTTATACATATGATATGAATATGAATTATGGAACAGAAAATAAAACAAGTATTTTGGAATAGAGGATCCTATCTGTTTTGTAATAATGGAGGCCTCATGTAACTTTATATCCAAATAAATGAATGA
>JAOWBU010000433.1:0-25000 GCA_026212405.1 Petrea volubilis
GGCCACCGTAGAAGCAACCCTGTCGAGTTCTTAAATCTCTGCCTTTCCCTAGCCAGGTACTCCTCTCTACAGTCAAATTCTTCCCCTCCTGCTTCAAATTTTTTGATATGTTCTGATTTATAGGGAAAACGAGTTCTAGCAATGGCTGATGTATTAGTTTCCGTCCATCGAGTTCTCTCTTTTGGAAGTCCCTCAAAATATATTTCTCTGTGTGCATACCTGTAGCATGTCATGTGTGTTGTGCTTGTGGATGTTGAAAATATCATGTTCTACGTGTTGCTATCGTGTTTATGGAGTATGAGGTCTTTGTATTGGGTATTATTAAGATAGCAATTACTTAATGAACAAATTGAGTTGGTTGCATTTATGCTAATGGACATCTTTAACCTATATCATAGCCATATGCATGTGCTTACGTTTAGGAATCAATTCTCATTTCTCTGTTCGTCTGCTTTGTACCAGTACGACATTGCTCAAGTAGTCTGTATCTTATTCAACATGCTTCAATTTTCAATGTTTTGGGGTTGATGCAGATGCTGAGTAACATTTATTCATTTAATCGGTCTTTCCGAAATTTTGTGTACCTTTTAGTTCTTTTTCCAAAATTTATTTTGGGGAGATTTAGTGAAATGAGGATCTTTTGAATGTAAAGTTTAGCAGCACCTTGCATCAGTAGATTGCAACTATACAGAGAAGTTTGAATCACTTTCTAAATTGGCTAATATGCATGAGTCCTCTTCATTTAGTACAGCTCAGATCCATGTTTTTTTCAAGCAAAATAGTGATAGCACATATATTTTTTCAATTGCCATCAGTCTTTTGCTTTTACTTCACTGGGATCTAACTCACTGTTCATCCAATATTATCACGTCAGCTATCCAAATTGTTAGCCCAGGAGTGTGTGAAATTATTAGCACTTTCTTATAAATTCTACGTTCGGGGGCATTTCTTTCTATTGTATTTCCAACATACGTATAACTTTCTTATCACTAGTTTTTTTGACCATCCTAGCAATTATGTTACTTGGTGCACTAAAATTAATTCTTTAACAATCCAGATTAGGACTTGGGATGAGCGGTATCTTGCTTCTTTGATTAGTTACTTAACTAAAGTTGAAATTTTTGAATTTTTATAGCTTTACATGATAAAGTAGGTATCTTTGCGTCTGGGCAAGTAGGTTTCTCTGTTGACCATATATAGTTCCAACACTTGATATACTCTTACCTCTTCACCACTTGCTGTACAGAATTTCTTTATGCTAGACATCAGTTGGCTTATCCCCTGTCCGAGATACCCGTTTCTTCTCTCTACGTTCTCTTATTTTTGTGTTGGGTCAAAATTATCTTTTGATAAGTATTTATTTACTTTCAAGGAACTTGAGAATTAGGGATGCACTCAGCCTCTGAAGCAATTGTCTATTGTGTCAGCCTTCCATTGGGATCCATTTGTTAAGGATAGTAGGCAGACCTATACGGCATTAATAGCAATGCTGAAGAAGAAAAGAGTCGGTTAAAACATAGTTCTGTCTTTCTACTGTTGGATAGGAATAAAATAATAACAGAACAGTTTCTCTTTTCGTGTGTCCCTGAGTGAAATTCATTCTGTCAAAGATTGGGAGGGGGTTGTAATTGTGCCACTCAGTTGCCTGTGCTTACATTCCAAACTGAAAATCATTCTTCAGGGCTTCGTCAGTTTTACCTTGCTCTTGCTAGGTCATTCTTTTGATAAATGTAATTTTTGTTCTTTCTCCTGTGATGTATAAACTAGGAAGTTATCCTTAAGTCATATTTATGTATTATTATTATTTTTTTGGTGGGGGTGCGCAGCAATTTTGCTATGTCCATCAGAATGATGTAGAGGTACTTTTGATATTGTAGCCTTCATGGTACAAGTAGAAATGGATCTGAAATCAGAACCTCCTTTCTGGAAAATTCTTCTTCTGCCTATGATATAGAAAAACTATTTTTCAATTTTTCCCAGAGTAGAGGTTTATAACAATGTGATGATGATTGCATTGTCGTTGGTTCAGTCAAGCCCTGTCACAGTTTAGCCATGATCTTTGTCTGCTTTTGTTATGATTTGGTAAAATCTTATCACTATCTTTATCTGTCTGCTTGATTTCATCAGAGTATGCTGTGGTCTGTATCAGGATTGTCCGTGCCAAAATTGCTGCACTATCTCTTTGCTCCTTCAAGCTTTAAGGACGTTTAGCTTGAGGGGCAATTTTGGGTATTTTAATGTATTGGAATCATTTTTCTTTTTTAGCATTTGCTTTTTTTGTCTAACAAGTTGAGCATGACTGACATAGTTGAAGGGAAGTGTTAGAATATTTTGTGATCTTATTCTTCCTTGTCTGTTGTAGTTTATTTTAGGCAATAGGTTATAATCTAAACACTTTCCTTCTTGTACTCTAAGATTGCTCCCTCTTGTACTCTTCACACTATTCCTTCTTGCACTCTATCAGCTTGTCCCATATCTGTATATATTTGATAGGTTCTTCATGTAGTAATTTGGTTTCTATCTCAATTAACAATTTTGAATTTTCTGGCTTTATATGTTGTGTTAATTTACTCCCCTTTTTTTGACAATGCAGAGGTATTGATTTTGCCATTGCAAACCATGAGGTTCCGGGCAGATCTCAGGAGTTACCTTCACTAGTAAAGCAGGTTATGATTTTTATCCACTGATTGTTTGACTTTGAGACATATGTATCAGTGCATAGAGGTATAACTAGATTGGATGGTACAGGAAAGGGTCTTAAAATTCTTGGGTTTTGACTTGTGGGTATAGAAGGTTCTCATACTTTATCTTGCTAGGCATTCTGTGTTGCATGTTGAAGTAGATAGTGCTTACAATACCCTGGGCAGCACTATTTTGATTATCCTTTCAGTTCCTGAATCTTGTTAAGCAGGAGTGGGAAAGTAGCATATGTGCTGTGTGGTGTTGTGGCTGTACCTGTGACCATCTCTTCATTATTACTTTCATTTTATTATCAACCTTGTCTATCTTTTTTAATGTTTGTAATTGGAATTAGTTCTTTTTATTCTTTTCTGAACTTAAGTGGGAATATTCTAATAATGACATTAGGAGATCCGGATATGGTGTATCTCTTGACTATCTTCTCTCTAGAAAGTTGAGAGAAATAGGGGCAAGAAGTAACATTCGCTTGGCCTTTTTTCTTTATCCATTTTCTGTGATGCCATTGGCTTTATCATTCCATGTTGTGGTGTATGTGATCAGTTATACATGGCCCCACCAGTATTTGCAAATACACTAGCACCAGAATCCTGATTTCCTTTTACTTACTTCATAAACTTGATGGGCTGTCTGATCTTGTTGAGATGCTGCCTTTACTAGCATTTTGCCTCGAAATTTCCCTGAGTAACTCTTTGCTAGTTATGGCTTTCATATTCCACACTTAAGCTTTGTTGCCATATGTTCAGTAAAATGATGATCTGACATATTTATCATTCTCTTTTGATAATTTTAGGTTTGCCAAAATAAAAATGATTTCCTACTGCAAGCAGCTATCATGGTCCTCATGATATCTGTTAAGGTAACGTCTTTCAAGCTGGCTGTCTGTTGTTTCTTATTAATGATGTGCTCCCATTTTTGTATTTTCTCTGAAGAAATGGCATACTATGAGAGAGTGTACCTCTTTTGTCATATTTAGCCTTTTGTTTATGGACTTTTGGTGTCAAGACATGTTGAAAGCTGATTGTGCCATTACAGTAAAAGCTAGTTGGTGATGAGGGCAATTTTGAGGTGGAAACAAAATCTGCTTCCCAAAATGCATATTGCTTAAAGGTCTCAAGCAATCTAGGCCAGGTCAATGATTGAATATTATGAAATGGAAACAACTGTCAAGGAAGTCATCTGGTGGGCTTTTGCACCAGTTGGACTTGCCTAGTTCACTTCTTTGAAACATGCCATGTAGAAAACTTATAGTCTGGCCTTACTCATTTTTCTTCTTCTAAAACTGGAATTTCAATGAACCATGTAGTGTGTCTTTGCGGACATTACTCACACACACATTATTGAACTGTGAAATCTTTGGTAGAGTGCTTGTCAAAGTGGGTGGTTTTCTGATGGAGATTCTGAAGAGCTCAGCAATTTGGCCAAGGAGGTCAGTAAACATTTTTCTGATATTTCATACTCATCAATCTTTTTCTTATCAACTGGATATGTAATTCTCCAGTGCTCTGATCTTTACAGATTGCTAGTACCTTTTGTAGTGTGTCAAATTTTAACACCGAGCCAAGCTGTTCTCTTACAGTTATCTCAACAATCATGTCAAGGTATACAATATTTATGCCATTTATGTATTGATATTTATGCTTCAATCTGTTTTCATATGCCAAGGATGTTAGTTTCCCATTAATGTGATAGCGTACCAATTGAAACTGGTTCTGCAGCCGTCAAGAGAACCACTAATTGATGAGCTTTCAATTAGGCCTTGTGGCAGTTAGGATTTTGACTTTCATGCAGTGTTTCTTTGTCAGTACTGCTTGGAGGATAATCTATGTGCTTGGGATGATCTTTGCTATAAAACTATGCAGGATTTAGTTCTCCCTCCATAGACAATTCCAATTTTTCGAATTTTTGGTGTTAGACTAAACGTCCCATTAGGGTTGTGTTTAGATGATAAAATCTGTTGGATCACAAGTTAAGTGACTCACTATTGCTTGATCAAGTGTTCTATGTAAAATTTCTACAGTTAAAGTTTAGTTGGTAAGTTAGTTATTGGATACTTGTCCTGCTTATGAACTGTGGGGTAGAAGACAGCTGATGCCTTGTGTTTTGTGTGTAACTTTGTGTGCTCCAAAGCATCTGTTTTTAGGTGTTGTAGTTGATACAAAATGCTTATCTTGCATGTTCAACCTTTGTTATGTTGTATTAAATATTAATTGATCTAGTGACAACTTGCAAAGAACCATTGAACGTTGATAAATTTTCCAGTTGATGTAATTGAGAAGTTTGCTACTTTAGAAATGTGCTGATTCTGTACCTGGTTTTCCTGTTTTCCCCCTGTAAGCAATATACAGCTTTCTATTTTTGGTTGAAGTAAGTTGTTTAGCTTGCAACTAAAAGAATCTTACTGTGAGTATGTGTGCAGATTCTATCCAAGAATGAAGATGGGTCATATCTTTGCTTTTCTTGAAGTTAAGGTGGTTATTTTCCCTTCTTTCTCCCATCCAGGTCCTGATCTGCCTGATCTTTCTCTGCTGATGGTACTGGTGCATTTTTGTTGATTGTAGCCTGGATTTGATGCTTATGTGAGTGACTTCAAGATTTCAAAGAATGCAAAATCTTCTCCAGGAGATAAAATAGTAAGCATGTCCTGTCATTATTTTCATTTTCAGCTTGTTATTTTGATGAAAGTACCTGTTGATTTTGATTACCAGACACCTTTTAGGTGTCAGCTTTTGCAGTTAGATACTTTGTACTTAAACTTGTTGCTTTTCAGCATCTCCCTTGAGTTAGTTAGGATCTCTTAGTTCAATTCCTGTTACTGGGAACAACTTGTGGTGCAACATTTGTGAGCTTGTTTAAAAAATAAGTTGTGGTTATAGATGGTTCCAATGCTGATCTTGCATTGCTTCTAATGAAAAGTTAATATTTGATTCGCTCTCACTGTCGTTGAGAATCCAATTTATACGATCAATATGCTATTTGTTGACCTTGGTGTGGCTAATAAGAGGTAGTTATAAGGTTGTCACCTCCAATTACTGACAGTTCAGCATTTTTGGTGACATTCTTACCTAACTTGCATACTGATTATTGTGAATTAACTTGTGACTTCATCGATTAGTATTATTAGTTTGCTTATACTTCCATTGAATGTTGACTTTTTCTTGGGCGCCAATAGCAATGCCCAATTGTTCGAGGCATATTGAACTTTGAGTTGGCCCTTTGGTAGTCCTTCAGATGCTTCTATTATACACCAGATGAGGAAAGGTTGAACTCGTAATTCAGGTAATCTTAATAGTTCAATATAGTTGGAGAATAAAATAGTAAACCATCTTAAATTTGCTTTTCAGTACGAGAGTATGGAGCATTTGGTAGGTAAACATGGCTTGAGTTATCGTTATTGGATAGATTGGCCAAGAGCTATACCTATTCTGTATCCCATGTATTTTCCCCAACTTTCTGTGCCATGCTTATGTGGTGGATCCTTATCCACCAGCATTGCCCCCGTTCTGCTTTGTACCTTGAAGCTGTGAATTGGTTCATTTGCCGAAGGAATTCAAGCAATTTGTAGAGTTCTCTAATTCATATATTCTGCTAGTGATCAAAACCCTTTTTGATTCTGTTGCCCATGTATTAATCCAGACCTGCTGTGGCATGGGTATGAGGTGGAGACCACCCACTAGGATTGCCTCTGTTTTCTTCCTTACTTGAAACTGTTAGTTGCTTCATTTTTTGAAGGAATGCAAGTGAGAGGTTGGGGTCTTTAATTCAAAGCTTCGGCTAATTAGACATTACCAAGTTACCATGATAAATTCATTAGCCCAAGTTCTGAGCTTTATTCTTGGTAGTGGAGAAGTGACTTTTCCAGGTGTAACACCATTTCGACGACAATGATGTCCTTGATTTCTGTTGTTATCTTAGCCATGAGATTTTTTTTTTTCTGTTAACTTAGTCTCATTGTTGTTTGTTGTCTAGAATATTACATTTTCCTTCTTGATCATCGCTGTCCCAGGCATATTGATCGACAAGCAACAGCAGATTTAGCCTTCGCAAGACAATTCATTTTGCTAGTTGATTATAATTTGGATTTGCAGTAGTTGTAGTGTTTCAGACAAATTTGGTTACTTTAGTTCATAGAAATAACAGATATAAAAGAGACCTTTGGTGTTGATTGCTTGCTCATCTTATCATTTCTTGCGCCAGCAGAGGTTATTTGTGGTCCAGACAGATAATATTGAGACATCATCCTGCCTTGTTACTCCTGCCAAAGTAAAGTAAGTTATTTTCGTCCCCCAAAACCTAACTGGATGGAAATATGTTTCCTTGCATTGGGATGAGTTCTCAAAATTTGTTGTATCTGCTCTGCAGCTTTCTGTTGAATGGAAGGGGAGTAGATAGAAGGACTAATCTTTCCATGGTTCGTTCAGATTAATTATTAGAAAGACGTGATTTCGTTGTAGCTAAACGTTTGCCTGAAATTTTTTTGTGTGTACATGTTTTGCATTTATTAGGATACAGGGCCTCAAATTCCAACAGTCGTCACACATTTGCTGAAATTTGGGTCGAATCTCCTCCAGGCTGTTGGTGAATTTAATGGTATCTTGGCTTATGTTCCTTGTCTGATATTCCTGGTTTTGGTTTTGAATTTTCTGGAAATGCTTACTACTCTCAGTATTGATAATTCTGAAGGAAATTATATCATAGCAGTTGCTTTCATGAGTGAGATGCCAAAACTTGATAGTAATACCCTTCAAGATTATGAGCAGACTGCTCCTGTGACTGTGGATTCAGGTGCCCAGAGTTTCTTACTATTGGATTGAGAATATCCCATTACTTCTTTGTGAACAATAATGTCTGGATAAAGGAATTCTTGATACATTTTTGCTGAATTGGATCCACTGCTGCATTAAGTCATGCTTGTTTGCTAACTTCTTTTCATTTTGTTTCCTGTTATATGAAGATTCTGAAGTGATTGTGGGGCAATCGCGCATATCACTAAATTGTCCTATTAGGTAATCCTTCATATTAGTTGCTCAAAGGGATGTTTCATCTTTTCCTCTTCATGATCGCTCTAATTGTGTAGGGAAAACCTTTGTCATTTGCATATGGACATCCTATTCAGTTAGATTGCTAGGCTTGCTGTTGTACAGGTACTCGTGCAGATCTTATCCCTTGCCTTAGAATCATGATCATGAATAGTGGTGGCAAAATGGGTTAGGAACCGTGGGTCCAACCCAACCCACTTGATTTTGGGGTTGGGTTGGGTTGGGTCTTAACATATTTTAAAGTGGGCTGGGTCTCATTTGGTTGATATTGATAATGGATGGTAGATGGGTTGATGATGGGTGGATCACGGGTTGTAAATAGGTTATCCCATAAACAAAAAATATATATATATATATATTTTTATTTAATTTCAATTTATTTCAGTATTTTAAAACCATTTAAAGAGTATAGGAACTAAAAATTTAGATTTTTCCTTTTTTTTTTTTTTTTTGCTTTGATTAAACATACAATAATCATGCATTGAACTGCTTAAGAACTATATCAAATCCATTTATAACCCAACTCCAACCCAGTTTCAACCCATCTACAACCCAACCCATCTTCAATCCACTTTTTGAAACCCATCTTCAACCCAACCCATTTTCAACCCAACCCAATCCGCCCAATTGTCACCTCCAATCATGAAGCATAAAACACCTGTACAACACCTAGCATAGCAATCTAAAGCTCCAATATGCTTTATATTGTTTCTGGACTTTGGCTACTGGTTATCACTTAAGTTCCTCCTTGTTTCTGCCATGCCTGAACAACTTTTTGTAATCTCCGTGTCTCTTGTATTATAAACTTTTGCGGATTATCATTCTTGATTCTCAAATCTGGTCACATCTTGATGTTCTGCTGATTTGTTTATAATTATTCTTAATCTTGACAGCTTCAGGCAGATTAGAACTCCTGTCAAAGGACATTCATGCAAGCATATTCAGGTAAATGCAGGCATGACATAGTTGAAGAGAAGTTTAAACGTATCAAGTGCGAAAACTGGGTGCCCGCCCTTCTTTCAATTTTATTCATTATTTGATAGTTGAAGTGGAAAGTATTCTTCTCTAATTCAGTTGTGGTTTGATGAATAATGAAGTTATTTCCACTGTGGTGTACCTAGCTTTATTTTGTGCAAAAACATTTTCTGATGGATTCCAGATGCTATGAGAAGTGAGCACAAGTGGGGTCACGAGATGTGATAATCTATCTTAATCATTTGCAGAAGTAAACTCGTAAAGGAGTCAAACCTAGTAGGATAAAGAAATCTAAACTAGTGTGATTTTCCGCCTCATGTTTCTGGTGTAATTTTCATGACTCACGAGCTCAGTGGGCATTCTTTCATTCTAATCTATTGATGCTTTTTTGCTGTTTCAGTGTGTTGATTTTGACAACTACATTGACATAAATTCAAGACGACCTTCCTGGCGCTGCCCGCATTGTAATCAGCATGTCTGCTTCACTGATATCCGTATTGACCAAAAAATGGTTAAGGCAAGTACTTGCTTTGCATTCACAGTGAATTTTGTTAAGTACAAATATGTGAACATGAAAATATACAATTTCATATATAAGTGATATCTTTAAACTATGTTGTGTGTAACACTTCAACATTTAAACATATCTAACTTGTCTAGAAATTTATGTGGAAGCTGTAAATAATATAAACGGCAGATATGGGAACAGGTTAATATGGCATGCTCAACTTAAACCTTAAAAAAGAAAATAAGGAGAAAACTTTGACATATAGTCTATATCGTTAATGTGTTATAAGAGAAAACGTACCATCACATTGCCAGCAGATGGCATTATGTGAGGAAAATGATGCTGTGCATGTTATATTTTTTAAAACTATGCCTGCTAAAGCGTGACATGTTTCCTTTTTCACATTGAAATATAGGTCGAAAGTCAAAAGTCTCTGGTCATGACTATGCTTTAACCCCCTAGACAATTGTAGTCTTGTATTGCAGGTATAAACCTTACCAAGCTACTCTAAAGAATCTCAGCATGAAAAGATAAGCAATGTCTATATTATAAAGATAAATAATATCTATTTATTATTCATATAATTTAGATTTTAAAACCCTCATAAATGAAGGCCTTAATTATAGATCAATTGTTAACTTGGTCTATAATTAATAGTAGTATTGGAAGCTTTTCAAGTCAACCAAAATCTCATCTCATCAATTTAGTAATCATTGCGTTCTTTTGTAGCTAAACGGACATGGCAAAATGCAAACTCAGCTTCATGTTGTTGTGGTGAATAAAGAGAGACTGGGGGGAGAGAAAAAAGAAAGATTATAAGGGAGAGAGAGGAGCAGAAACTTATATGGGCAAATTACATAGAATTACATGGATACTTGCTCGGGTTTGGATTAATTACAAATGCCCCCTTGTTCGATATTTACACCTATATCGATGAGGTTTGTAAACCTAAGGAATTTAAATGGAAATAAGTGAACATAATACCCTTACAATACTATTCCAGACTATGATGAAGGAAATTACAAATTCAATTGATCTTTTTACTGCAGAGGAAGGTTTATGTAATATTTCGATAATGGAACAGAATATTAATGGAATAGCTCAACAATATATTCTTTTTACCTTTTTTCCTTTGTAAACGGTTTGACGCTTTTGGCCTTGACCGTACATCAGAATATATGATACATATTACAAGGAGATTAAAGAATGTATTGATAACAAACAAGGGAGCTTGTATAATTTTTTTCCATCATCAAAGCTGTTGTGGCAACATATGGATGGTGTGATTTTTTGCTAAATTTGATCATAATGGTGGTGTTGTGAAGTTAAACATTATTCTCCGAATTGCATAGCTCTCAATTTACTCCCTCTATGTTTTGTTTTGTTTTGTTTATCAATATAACTCCTTTCTAGTATGAGTATCCTATTAAAATTTCACAATATGCTGCCCTGTTGCTACCTCAGTATTTTGCCCCGGCCAAGTTCTACTGATGTGTATCCTCTTTGGTACAGTTGGTGCGGGGGTATTTGTTCTTTGGCCAATTTGTACATATGTGTGCATTGCAGTGAATATATACAGCATAAGGCAGCCACGTTATATATATGTGTTCATTTTCTGTCAATGTATACATTCAGTGGAGGCTCCAGGGTCAGCCTTGTATTGCCACCACCTCTGGAACCATTGTCGTATATTGATGGTAACACGTTCATTGACCATTTGATGCTGTTGGATTTTCCTCAGATCTTGAAAGAGGTTGGGCCTAATGTCTCTGGCGTAGTGGTCTCCTCAGATGGCTCATGGAATGTTATAGAAAGTGAAGATATCGCACAGAAGCCAGAGGATAAGACCTCCAATACAGGACAGGATGAGTCACAACAACCTATGGATGTACTGGATCTTACCCAGACTGATGATGCAATGGATGCTGTTGCCACTTGCAGAACTGAAGAAAGGAAACATTTCCCAAATGCTCATCAACATCAACTCATGGCTCAGACCACACTGAGCAGTCCTATAGGTGACACAGATGGTGTTAATCAAAGGACTGCTGATGTTGCATATGACTTGTGGTCAAATGTTCTTGCAAACTCTGTTCCACAGAGTGAAACTTCTTTGCCAAACACATTGCAATTGCAGCAGTATCAATTTGGCAATCCATCTACCAGTAATGAGTATGGAAGGTTCCCATCACTGCCCAGGCACGTTAGCAGAACGCCAGTTGCAGTTCAGGCTCGGACCTCAGCTTCTGTATCCCAACAAAGTCCTAGAAATAGTGTGAACCCCTTTATCCCGACTGGTCTGTCAGCAGCTTCGCAAGCCTCACCCACTGCAGCACCCCATGCAAATTTACATCAACACCCTGTTGTACAGGTAAAACTAGTACGCTGTGGTGAATAGGATATTAATATGTGAAAAATGTTTTCATGAGAACATATGAGTAGAAGTAAGTTTATTAGGATAAAAATAATGATGACTATTGATTCCACATGTCCTTTCTTGTGAGATTCTGTTGCGCGGTTAGCCAGGTAGGAGATTTCTGAAAGAGTTAGTTTGGATGGTAATTCTGAGAGAGACTTCAAAACTTCATCCACAGTTGTCAACGTGTGATTACACCTTATATGTATGCATATATATATAATATGAAATGTATTATTCATTTAATATATATGTAAATGTATACATATTTCTGGTGCAAAAGATCTGATTTCAGGAAAAGTTTCTCCCATCTCTTCTTCGGAAAGGGTAGGTCAGAGATGGATGGGAAATAAATTTTTGGGGCATATTATTGAGAACCTCAAACTAACTTGTATTTGACAGAGGATCCTCTCTTTTTAGGAGATGAGCTGCCCATCCAATCACAGCCTACTCGTTTTCAGTTCAATAGTGTTTTGCGCCTTGGTTTTGTGACTTGTTCCTTATTTTATACTCTCTAAATGCACCGTATTATCTTATCTTGCTGATGTATGATCCATGTGAGATTTTTCTCTGCTATATTTCTGTTGTCGTTCTCATTGGATTCTTAAAGCCTCTTATGGATTTTGGGCAGCAAACTTATCCATTCCAATCTGCTCGACCAGCACCTCAGCAGAATGCCGGCTTTCATGTTACAAGCCCTGTCCCGAATGTCTCTAGAATTTCAAATGAACGCCACAGTTCCAGTCAGCAGATGGCCAACCTCAGGATGCCTCAACCAATGAGTCAATCATCCGTGCAGCCTTCTTCCGGAAGCTTCTCTCGACCCCAAAGCCATATAAGGGTTTCACAAGAAAGACCAGTTCATAGAACAGGCGTAGCCAGCACCCAAGCTGAATTAATTGCTGCTGCAAACAGAACTGCACAGATGGCTTTTGATCCACTGAGGGCTACACCCTCATATTCAAGGAACCTTGATGGGCGTAGTGCACCATCACTTGGAGATCAAAGGGGCAATATGGGAGCTGCACCACAACCAATCACAAGCACTGATCCTACTGAGATGAACTGGCGCCCTGCGGGACGGATGCGTGGGGCCCTATCGGGGCAGGCTTATGCTGATGCCTTGAACCAGTTCATCATTCGGCCTAGCCAGCAGGCTCAAGCTGCTAGACCGGTCTCGAATGTGAACCCGGTCCCTACTGTTGGAGGTCTTCAGGGTACTCCATTACCAAATTCTCCTGCAGGACCACCTACTGGCTGGCCTGTGGGTTCGGACCGTTTGCCTGATGGCTCATCTGGGACACAGACTTGATTTCAGCTAGCTGGGCGAGCTGTTTATAGAGAGACTATTTTACCCATGATTTTCAGAATGCTTTATATTTTGGAACATGGCCTTGTCTACATTTGTATCTCTTGGTGTCCAGTTAGGAACTAGTATCTGTGGATCACTGATTATGTGATAAATGTAGATTAGACCTATAGGATGGTGCGAGAAGATTTTAGATGTGCAAATATCATTGGCATAAGGTACTCAAGTTTCAACTGTCTGATCAATTTTTTTGTCAAACAAGAAATATATAAATTGTCAATTGGGTGAAAGCGCCTGAATGGACAAAAAGGAATGGGATAAAAAGATTGAAAAGGTTACGAATTTCATTGAGTTATTTTAAGTTAATGATGAGCTATTGAGTTAAAATATTTTGTAAATAATTGTGAGATTGAATCTCATGACTCGATTAGTTGGTATATCTGTGTACGGTTGGACAATTAATCTCTAGGTTTGGTAAGTTTTTGGTGTATGGTTAGCTATCACGTTTTAACAGTCGATTAACGTTTGTTGATTTCCTCAATTGTTTTAATTCTGTGTCTCAGGTTACATCTTATGTTCAATATAGTTTCTTTAGAGGCAGTGTGGTTAAGTTTATTTGAAACATTTTATAAGTTCCTGTATTTTATAACATGTTTTAAATGCTTATAAGATGTTGGATCTTATTTTAAAAATAAACAATTAATGTGTTTGGATAATTAAGATGATTTATAAGATGTTTTAAATGCTTATAAGATGTTGGATCTTATTTTAAAAATAAACTATTAATGTGTTTGGATAATTAAGATGATGTGTAACTTATAAGATATTAGTAATGATAAAATTGAAATATCTTGAAAAATAAGTTAGCTCTTTCTTACTTTAAAAAAAAAGACCTTATAAGCTCTTAAACATCTTATTTTAGGAGCTTATAAGCTCTTTCCTCTAAAATTTTGCCAAATACTCCATCATATTTTATAAGTTCTATAAGATATTTTAAGCAGCTTATAAGTTTAGCCAAACACCCTCTTAATCTTCTGAGTAGTAGTCTTATTCAGCCAGTGGTCTCTTGTTGTTAAAAAAAAAAAAAAAAAATTCATAAAATCAACTGAGTTTAAGTTTGTTAAATGAGTGAATGAAAGCGTAAATGAGTTGAGTGCGTCAAAATCTGAAGGTCCAAACTTGAGTTCGATTTCAACAAGTGTAAGTTTTCAGGTTGAGTTGAGTTTGAAGGAAAGAAATAGCGATCCGGCTTAACTCGGACCGTTGTCATAATAAAAATATAAAAATAGAAAATTGACATTAAAATATGAAATAAATTTGATTCTTGTTTATTTTATTATCATAAATATTCTAATGATAAGTTTGCTAAAAAAAATTAATTGTAACTTATTGTCGGGAAGAGGTTAATTATTTTATATTAAAACTAATAATCGAATGAGCCAAATATAAAAATAGATAAGTTTATCTGTAAAAATTTAAATATAAATTCACTGCCAACTCACAAAATATAAAATATAAATGACGTCAGAATTATATTAAGATCGATACAAGACATATATGTAATATTTATCTACTCTCCACCCCCACCCCCACCCCCCAAAGATAAAAAAAATAAACTTGTTCACGAAAAGTAAGGAATATCAAAAGTATGCATTTATTTAAATTGATTTTTACAAACATATCTCATAGCTAATACAATTTTGTATAATATCATATATACAAATATTCTTTGTCATTGGGCTCTTTTGTGCATTATTTATTTGCAAGATAGCTTTACAATGGGCAAAATGTGTTTTCATGGGCTTGAAAAGCATGTTGGGCTCAATTTCTGGATTGTGGGTATAGACTTGGTGGTTGGGCCAAGCTGAATTACTGAAAACAGAAGCCCTTGTTGTGAAAAATACTCACATATCAGCAAGTAGGGCTGTCAATGGAGCGGATTTTAATCCGCATACGATCCGAATTTTAGTATATTTGACTGATTAAAATATTCGATAGGTCAGATCAGATAGCAAATATCCGTAATTCGAAATAAATGGATTGGATTTGGAATTAATGAGTCCGATCAATTAAAGATCCGAATTCGAATTTTTATAATATATTTTATTAAATTTATACATTATGGCAGCATTTGGTTTCCACCACTTTCTTATTGCATGTAGTCATGAGATTAAAGATTACATCCAATTAGGTTAGACATATACTTTTGTTTGGTTGGCTAGATCACATGCCCAGATTGGAATCTGACTAAATGTAGTTGGTTGTTTGGTTTCGTTGATTAGGCTACTTTACCCATGACTAAACCACGCATTGACCAAAATATCCTCCAACTAATTTCCATTAGAGGTTGTTAGAAATGTGTATTGCGTTGTTGTAAATGCGTTCAGTTTCACAATTCTTGTAAACATGTTTTGGTCGAAAAAATTATGATATAGTTTACGGATAATTACAAGAAGATAACAACCCCAAAAAATTGACAATGAATCTGTAAATCTATATTTAGCAAATTCAAAACAATTAATCGGTGTTCAACAAATGGAAATATATAAAAATTAAAGTCCAAATCTCGTCTATGATCCACATATACAAGTATACCTTTCAATACTATCTAAATTAGTCTCAATTTACATGAAAAAACTCAAGGAACAACTACTTGGAATTGTTGAGTATTAGCTTGCAAGAGCTAGCTGAAGAAGCTTTCATGCTTGGTCAGGGAATAAAGTAATGAACAAATTAACACCTGCAAGATTGATTAAGAAATCAATTAAAATCAATGCATGACACACACACAAACACACAAAAATAATAAAAGGAAAAGAAAGAAACATATCCAAGAAACAAGTTGAAATTTGATGTGGAAAACTTACAGATGAGGACAATCCCTACAACAATAGAAATCTTGCCTTGTATCATGACTAAACCAGCTTTTCCAGCATTTGGCAGCTTAATTGTACCAACCGAGTTGAATGTCCCTGTAGTTTAAAGAAAATTTTGATGCTTCACTGTTTGAATTTGCTAAAACCATGGTTAATGTTTCAAGTAGAAATTCATACCAGGTGTTACAGATTGGAGTGATGATGTTATGCAAGCTATGTTTTGATAACTTGCTTCTTGTAAATGTTGGTAGCAGCAACAATAACTTGTGATGCTAGAATTAACCAATTTAATGAGAATCCTCCTTCCATATGTATGCTTTGTCAATAATATGAATAGCATCTTGTTCATTCACTAGTTGCAACTTTAGAAACTTCAGAGTTTTGGGAAGGGAAAGATCAAGAAAACCTCAATCACATGTATCAGAGCCTGTTCCATGGATTTTTTATGGATAGGTGCTGCAAAAATTACAATTTATTGTGTTGACTATTGAAATCAAATTTCCGAGATATCATGAGAGCAATTAGACATACAATATGTAAATGTTTAAGCTCCGGATTGAATAACTTGTTCAGCATCTTGATGAGGTTAATCCTAACAATTTTAGGTGAGTTCTCCCCCCAACAATTCAAGCAAAAGAATCCTAATAAGAAACTATATTCAGTTCTTATTCATGTAGCAATTATAGTTTTGAACAGGATCAGATCATGTAGATAAATGTTAAAAACTACCTCAAAGTTTTTACACAACAAAACCATCCTACAAATGTGGAAGAAAGGAATGGAACATAATAAATCCATTATGTGCTTCACACTAAGATATTATTAAAGTGCAAACACAATAGACCAGAGGCATAGAATAGTCACATTAGATATCTTGTAAATCAATTGGGAATCTCTAAGCAAATGTTTATATAATGAATATATCATAGTTTTACCTTAATATAGATACTTTGTAAATGAAGGAAACAAATGTAGAAGCCACAATCAATTAAGCAAAATAACTGAAGAAATTCAAGTTGATAGCAAAGTTGAATATTCAGATCCATGGTCTCATTGTACATGGTGGAGAAAAATTAGCAAGTTAAAAACATACCCCATTAATAAAAACCTACAAAATGTAGGTTTTTAGATGCAATCACTCAAAATAAGGCAAATAGAACAAGCTTGCACACAATTAGTCACTATAAATCAAAATTTAAATATATGAGGAAAAATCTCCAGAAATATAAACTCCACTTTTGGAACACTACCGAAGTCAAAAATTCTACAAGATAACCCACTAAAAAATGGAAAAACAAATTTTCCTTACCGGCAGAATCTCCCACCCACAGCTCGAGCCTGTCGGAGACAAGACAATACCCGACTAGCCTCATCTTTTTGCTGGTGGTGGCCACCTAACCGAACTAAAAAACGAATGCCTCCTCCGTCAAAGCATCGGGTCTCCAAACCTCCACTGTCCAGTTCATGCCCGCCACCTCCATGGTTTCAGGTCTGGTCTCAAGGCCTAAGCTTCTTCCTTTTTTCGGTGATGGTGTTACCACCGCCGAACCAAGATGGAATTTCCATGGCTAAATCAATCCAGGACAAATAGGGTTTGTATTTTGGGGACAAAATAAGGGTCAAAAAAGTAAAATGAAAGGCCAAAAAAACTCAATCTTAGATGGTTTAATCCAAATCGCAGGCCCCCCCATGCGATTCAAATCGTGAGATTGGAGCGAGTTAATGGTGGGTCAGCACCACTAGCCCCGAGACCCGCTTTGTTAACCCTGTTAACCAGACAACAAATTACGTGCAATAAAAACCCCAAATTGTGGCTAATCTTATGAAGCAAACACTTCCTATATATAATACAATAGTAATAAAAATACTTCAATAAAATGTAATATATATGTCATTGTAATTAATAATATACTATTTATTATTTTTTTAGGTCCTTTTTTTTAACAAAACATTATATAGTTTTCATACATATTCTAAAATATTTTTCTACATTATTTAGTTTTATTTTTAACATAAAGGGGTGTTTTTTATAGAATACTAATTAATTAGTCTAGATATTAAAGATCTCTATTACATACACAATATATATATATATATATATATATATATGTACACATATAGGATATGTTATTAGAGATATCTATTATATAATAGTTATTAGAGATCTTTACTAAATATACTATACATAAACATATTTATATTAATTCTAAATATATATTATCATTAAATGAACAATTAAATATGGTGCATAGTTATTAAAGATCTCTATTATATATAATATATTTGTACAGGTTTATATATATATATATATATATATATTGGTAATATTTGATTATAAATTTTTTAGCATTATTTATTGGAATCGTATCGGATCGAATTTTTTTTATCGGATCTCTGATTTATTCCGGATTCGGATTTGGAATAATAAATAAAAATCCTATAAGATTTTGGGTTAGATTCGCGGTAGCCTGTACTTGTAATCGGATTTGGATTCGGATTGTACTGATTTGCTCCAGATCCAATCTATTGACAGCCCTATCAACAAGGATATTGAAATTTAAATATTTTTATTTTGAGTTTTCTTCTTTATTTGCTCAGACATTATAAAACATATATGAGCAGATATACGAGCTCTACAAATATGGTCATTGATAAATTTTTGTAGTGACCAGTTAGTAGTGACTATTACTTGCAAAATGTTAATGGATAATATTTAATATTAGTTAAATTTTATTATTAGTTAATGAATTATTGATGGATGATTCTTGATTTTACTATTTGATAGGACAGGAAGTATTGAGACTTTGAACTTCAGAAAGTGCATTTTTAGATACGGTCTACCGTATACTTATAATATAAACAAGTAAAACTGAAAAATAAAAATCAAGGAGTGTATACGAGAATAATTAGAAGGTGTATTGAAAATTAATTAGAGTGATCACTCAAATTCTAAAATCATGTCACTCCTTCACTCGATGCGTCCATTTCTGTATTTAAAAATAAAAGTTGCAGAGCTAATCAAGATAGAATTGAGCTAAAAGAAAAAAGAAAAATAAAAAAAAAGAAAAAACAAGGAAAAAATGGAAATGAAGAAAACAAGTTTAGGCAATAACAGAAAACCCTTAGAGCTATTGTAATTGTAGTTTAGTGATAGAACTGTTCAGGTTTTTGGTTCCGAACCCCTCTTGAGTACGTATGTGGCGCTTTGATTGAAATCTTACAAATACAAAATCCTTAAGACCTTAATGGGCTTTTGGTATAATATACATATACTTCATCTTTAGAAAAGCGGTTAAAAAAAAAAAACAAAAAACTTGCATACACGGAGAAAAAAAAAATGCTTAAGATCTCAATGGGTGTTTAGCCTAATAGACATATACCGCATATTTAAAAAAGCTAAAAAAGTGGTGAGTTACTCTTAAAAAACAAAGTGGTGAGTCAAAACGTAAAGGGTATAAATCGTGACAATGTGCGTGTGTGATTAGTATATGTGCGTATTAAGAGAGTGTTTGGCTGATCTTACAAGCTTCTAACAAATCTTATAAGTAGTGTGGGAGCTTATAAACTCCTTAAAAGAATTTAGTAAATTTTTTTTTTAATAAAAGAGCTTATAAGCTCCAAAAATAAATTGTCATGAACTTATACGTTCAAAAAAAAAAAAAAAGTAAGCTTATATTCCTACTATCTCAAAAAATATTTATTTACATGAAATTAAGTTTACTTCATTTTTTCAATCATTATTACATTTAAAAAAAATATATAAGCTCTAAATTTTATCAAATAAAATTATAATTTATAAACTCCAAAAATATCTTATAAGCTATAAAATCTTATTTTATCAAAATATTTTAAATTTTTTTTAAAAAATAAAATATAAGAACTTATAAACTCAAAAAACTATCTTATGAGTTCTACGAACTAATAAACTATTTAAAATAAGTTTAGTCAAACACGCTCTAAAGCACACACAAAGCCCTTACTGTTATCTTGCGGTAAAAACTCCAAAGCTGTAAAAAGTTGGCACAACAATTAATTAACATTTGCCAATATTGTTTTCTTGCGGTAAAAACTCCAAAGCTTCCTTCATAAATTGGTATGCTTTGCCCATAACACCTGCCCACAAGGCCAATCGCCACCTATCTGTTATTGCAACTCCACAGCAACCACCTGTATATATAATTGTTAGGGCGCTGCATATTTCTTGAAAATTCTGTATCGCTCTCCAAATTCTTTTTAAATTTCCCATTGCAGTGGCAAATTTGTAATGATTCAATGCTTGGGAGTTGGCCTTCGTTCGACCCTCACAACTTCAGCCAGTTCAAACCCAATGATCCTTCCAATCCTTCGGTAGGGCACTCTGTTTTCTTCATCAAGATTTCATCTTTTGTAGTTTTTTATGTGCCCATCTGGCTTTTTAGTAATAATTCTTTTTAGATTCTTCTGTTCTGGAATGATTATTTGTTTTGCTGTTAAATTTTCGTTTTTCAAGTGATGCAATAAAAGTAGAAAGTTTATGACTTGTGAGTAATGAATATATAGGGTTTATGGTTCATTGATGTGATTGCTAGTAATAGGATGAGTTATGGTGAAATTGGAGGAGTACTGGCATGAAGTTGTGGTTTCTAGAAATGGATTAGTATGTTCTTTGGGTAACAATGTTAAAGAGGCTGAAAATTATGGATTTGGTGAACTTATAATAAGGGTGAATAGTATTCCATTAAGGTTGATCTCAGCCATTTTTGATTGATAGTCTTAGCTACTTAGATGTTGCATGTTGTAATTGAAAAATTTGTGGATAGTTGAAGCTTTGGTCTGTAATTCTACTATCTAGTCTGAAGTAGTTGATTACGTACAATGTACGGTATTATATGATGGTTGATGTTCGATAGGGAGTAATAGGACTCTTTTTCGTTCCTCAATTAGTACAAGAATTTTAACATGCTTTATCAAGTGTTGACACGTGTATTCGCCACTAGTTTTGGATGCAACGGAGTTTGACAGATTGTTGGTTGTTGAATCAAACGTCATTTCTCTCATAAATTGATGCTACACACGTGTTTGGTATGTTGAGAATCATGGCTTTAATTAATCTAAGCCCTTTTAACATTTTAGGGGAGTCGAATTCATGAAAGTCGAGGTCCATTTCTGTTCAATTTGATAGTTGTGATTAATGAATTTAGAGACTGCATGTTTATGGAAACTCAGGCGTAAATGTATTGCATACTTCTAATGGTGCTGTCATGGGGGGTGGGGTGGGGAAGTTGTTGGCGTATGGTGCAAAGATGCTGTTTTTATTGTTTGTACAACATAGGCAGGGACAGAGCAACATGTGGGCTAGGTGGGGTGGCTGCACCCCTCAGATATTTAGGAAACACACACACACACATACACATATAAAGTAAATACTTTGCCCCTCTTAAAATGACTAATTTACCTTTGGTATATTGAAAAATTGTTCTTCAAACTTCCACCAACCCCCTACCCCGCCAACAGTTGAATTTCTGGCTCCATTCCTGGATATAGGTGCGATCTCATCTTTTTCTTCAGGGAGTGGTGCCTTGTGCCTTGCCATGCTTTCTTATTTCACTCCTGCTTTTCTGACTTTATTGTGTTTGTTTGAGCAATATCATTCCTGTTGGGCCAAGAGTGGAAGAATGAACAATGTGTTTGTATAATTGCCTGCCTCATTACCTTATACAGTAAGGGGCCTTACCTATTAAACTGAAGAATCACCTGAATCACTAGTACACATCGATCAAGTTGAAAGATTTATCCTAGGCATTTGATTGCTCACTGAAGATAATATCTCTGGCCTAGTCGTTGATGCTTGCTTCAAGGAAACAAATGAAAGCCTTGTATTCTCCTAACCTTGTGTGGTTGGCTATGTGAATGCACTGAAGTGGGTTTACTTATTCATTTGTGAGATCCTACCTTACACACTTTTAACCTTAATATGGCTTCCACCATGCATACCTTACAATGAATTATATAATTTTAAGATTCATTTTGAACTTAATCTTGTTGCTAGTTTTAAGCATGTTGCCTCTGGTTAGCTTGCCCACTTCATTAGCTGTTCTAGATGAACTGGAATTACAAGATTTCTAAAGGAAAGTGGGATTTCATAGCTTCAGAAGAATGGTATTAATCTATGGAAGTTCCAACTAATCATTGCTTCCACTCTAATCATTTCATTGAATTTCATACAGATCATTAAGTTTGTTATAGTAATATTTCACTTATTTATTTCCAGAGCTGTATAGATACTTCTGTTTGCAGCTTCCAACAGCACATTTGCTTAAAGAGAGAATTTCATACAAGATCTCTTCGTCTCGTTATTCTGGTCAGAAACTTAACATTTCATCTATCATTTTCTGAAACTATATTGCTTTTGTCTCCAGAAGATGACACCTGTGACTTATCACCCAACTCATGATCGCACCGTCCCACCACCTGATCAGGGTAACATAAAGAACTGCTGTTACTTTATTTCATCTATGTGAATCTAATTTGTTTATTTCCTGATTCTAAGTTGACTTTCATTTTTTTTTAAAATCTGATTTCTCTCCATCAGTCGTAGTTCCTGAAGCCAAAAACATTCTTTTGAGGCACTTTTATCAGCATGCTGAAGAGAAGGTTAGCATTGATCACAATTAAAATTGTCTACTAAACATACTAAATAGCTGTCCTGCGGAAAGCCCCTTTGTTTCGTAGTGCATGTATGACTTGATATTGTACTTGCAGCTGGGAACCAAGAGAGCTTCTTGTGATAATCCAACACCGGAGCGTGCATCCAAGCTCCCAAGGGCTTCTGCCTGTGATAATTCCTAGATTGATGAAAATTGTGAATCCTGTTGTCCTTGTAGAATGCTAGTATAGAGTATGTCTTCTATGGAAAACTCATGAACATGTTTGCCTGTATGCTTTCATAAGCTTGAAGGGGTGTATATTTTGAATGCATATCCCTGTATTGTGCCCTATGAGCATCTGCATGTATGAGAATGCCAAAATTCCTACAGTGGAGCATTTATAGCTAGTCCATCTTTTCTTTATTATTGGCAACAAGGACTGAAGGACAGGCATAGGAAGTGTGTGTGTGTGTGTGTGGATTTTCTAGGTATTGGACTGGGGATGGGGGAGTGGGGGTGGAGTTTGAGGCATTCCCTCCAATCCCGATGCTGCTTCGTCCCGGCTTGCTAATATGTCTTTGTTGAACATAAATGTGCCAAAGGTTCTAGGTTTTCTTAGCATATAAATTTTGTATCCTGTAAACTGGTTATGGTATGGCGCCGTTGCCGTTTTTGGCTGTGTTCGCCTGATCTCAGAAGTGCGAAGCTAAAGAATGGTGGAAATAGGGCATATTTTGCCAGAACTTGTGCTTTGAAAAAATGTTGCAAATACAATTGGTGAAGTGATGAAGATGTGAAAGTTAGGCATGTTAGCAGAAACTACCGAAGATAGAATAAGTTGACAATTGTGTGTGTGTGTGTGTGTGTGTGTGTGTGTGTGTGTGTTCAATTAGCAAGAGCAACTGATTATGTGCAGCCTAATGGTTTATACACAAAATTGAGGCCAGTATGTTCCATCTTCATTCTGCTACTGTATTAGATAAATCAGCTTTTAGGGATCAACATTTGCATAAGAAAGAGTTGGATTAAGGAACTGAACATTCTGAGTTTGAAATAGGAAAACGAACTCTAATTCAAGGTATGTTACGATTATCTCAAGCAAATTTTGTACATTTTTAAGCAAGAAAATCTTGATTTCTAATTAAGTATTGAAGAGTTTTCGCTAGGTCGATGGGGATAAAGATAAAATGTTGTTCGTTCTGCATGAATTTTGTTGAGATGAAGTTGGTTTCATCTGTCCAAATGTTTTTGAAACTTAGAAATATAAAGATGTGTTTTCAACATTTTTTTAAAAAAAAAATTATAAGTAAACTTGGGTCTAATTGATTTTCAGTATGGGATAATCAAATAATATAGCAAATATATGGGGTGATTGGGGTCTACCTTTTTCTTTTTGATGGAATATACGGGGTCTACCTTAATTACCAAAAAAAAAAAAAAAGAAAAGAACTATCTACTGAACCGAACACAATATCTCCTTAACGCCAGCAGAGAAAGGGATTTGTGTAATCAAGACAACTAATGATTAGCACTAGAATCCGGTTGCATGGGTTTTTTTTTTTTTTTTTTAAAAGATGAGGAGTTTTTTTATTTTTTGAAAAAAAAAATTACTTCAACGAAAAAAATGTGTTTGGATGAACGTTTTTTTTTTTTTTAAATAAAAGTCGCAAAAAACGCACAAAAGTAGTTTTTTGAAAAACAAAAACACCTTTTAAAGTACTTTTAATTGCTCTATCGACATACAAAATGACTTGACTTATCTATATATAAAAATAAAAGATATTTACCATAAGTAGCCAGTTTAAGAAGCATTCGTTTTTTTCAAAAAAAAAAAAATCCATATAAACGGACTCTTATTCATAAAATAGAAGCAATCCTCTCTTTCAACTATTAGGAGCTGGACTTAAAAAAGTAAAAACCACCACGAGACGGGATGAATACAAGATCTTGCATTCAAACCGAGAGTTTCTTTGTGTCGAGAAACGTCGAATCTTATAGAGTTTTTTTTCTCTCGTATGGGAGCCTTGTCTACTCGCATGAGAGTCTTGTCTCGAGTTTGCTATATTATTAGTTTTTTGGTTTTGGCTGTTTCGTTTCTCTTTTGCTCACTCTCTTTGCGTGTTTTTGCCACTCGTTTCTTGCTTGCAGGCTGGGGAATTGAGTTACGACACCCGGTTTTCCGTATCATCCTTTTGACCGTCCCTTCTAGCACTTTTGTGGTTTTGTGATGGAGGAGGAGTTGGACCTCCTACGGCGGGCGCTTGTGCTTACGGAGGAGGAAGCGGAGGGGGAGTTGGCGCCGAGGACAGTGTGGACTGAACGACCACAGGAGACAAAGTACCGACTGATTGGGCGAATCTGTACCAAGAAACAGGTGCACTTTGAAGCCTTTCGGAATACTATTATGAAGGCAATCAGTCCATTACGGGGCATGGAGATTCAGAAAGTGGCTCAGGGCAGATTCATCATGAGTTTCCAGCACCGGGTGGACATGCAAAGAACGATGGCAGGCGCCCCATGGTCCTTCGAGAAATTTATCATCATTCTTGAACGT
>JAOWBU010000434.1:0-25000 GCA_026212405.1 Petrea volubilis
TGGCAAACCGAGTGACTGCTGGGGAAACCAACTCTATTTTTGTGAACTTTCTCATCAAGGCTACACAACCGGGGCGGTTGTATGTATAACTATTCAATCTCACCGCCTTTGCAAAAACATCATGAATATCCTTCTCTTTGAATATATCCTCCAATATCAAGTCCACGCAGTGGGCAGCACATGGAGTCCAATACAAATTTGGATATTTCGCCATCAACATTTGTCCTATAAATAAAATGGAAAGAACATAACGTTATAATTATGATTTTATATATAAAGTATTAATTTAAGATAATAGATTATTCAATAATTCTTTCTTACCCCCTAACTTCATGTTGCTTGCATTGTCGGTGACTACTTGAACTATATAGTGTGGCCCAATTTGCTCCACATATTTACTTAGGAGTTCACATACCTTCTCTCCCGTTTTAGAATACTCGGAAGCCTCTTCGGACTTCAAGAACATGCTTCCTTTACGGCAATTTACTAGAAAATTAATATATAGTCGTTCTCTATTATCTTTCCATCCATCCGACATAATGCTACAACCATATTTTTTCCAATCCTCTTTATGGTCATGCATCACTTTATTCACCAAATCAACCTCTTTTTTGAGTAGCGGGACTCTCACTTCATGGTAAGATGGAGGTTTCATCCCCGGACCATACTTTCCGACCAAATCAAGAGCCTCTTCAAAGCTCTTATAATTCACGACGTTAAAAGCAATGCCGGCGTCGTACATCCAACGTGCGAGACCAATACAAGCTCGATTTCTCAACTCCTTCTTCACCGCTTCATTTTCATCTTTTTGCTTTTTCATTCCTTTCGCCGTTGGTTGTTTACCATGGCTTACAAAGAAATCCATTGGCCCTTTCTTGGCCCAATTTGTTTGTTTGGACACTTGATTCTCATTTTCTTCATACTCCTCTTCTCCCCAATTCTCTTCACGAGTTCTTTGTTGTCGAATTTGTTTGTTGATTATAATTTCCTCCCTAGTTCTCTTTTTCGTGTCCAAGTAATTTCGGATTTCCTCCTTCACATCATCCGGCACTTTTTCACAATGTTTTACATTCGCGTAACCACCAACAATATGTTGTTTTGCTCTACATATACTGCCGGTGTATCTTTGATCACAAAAAATACAAATTGTATTGTTCGTGTTCTTTGGATTTTCCAAACGAACGTACTTCCAACATGGGTCTTTTCTACTAGTACTCGTCATTTTTAGTCAACTAAAGAGACAAAACAATAAAATAATTAAACAAAAAACTAATACTTTAAAAAAAAACACTAAAATAGTGACATAAAAACCAAAAATTACAACTAATATAGGTTGTAAAGTGTAAAGAACATGAATAACATAAATATGATAATAGGTTGTAACATATCTTAATTATTAAAGGCAAAAAAATCAAAAAAAAAAGAGAGAAACAAAAATATTTTAAAAAATGATAATAAAAGTTTATTTTGTTGCATAAATACTAAAAAGTTTCCACAAAATAGCATAAATAAGTTATTAAATAGAAAAGAAAAAACAGAAAAAAAAACAAAAAAAAAAAAAACTTACGGTACAGGAGGTACTGTAGCGCCGCCGCCGCCGGATCTGTGTTCGCCGGTACTGTAGCGCCGGTTCTCTGTAGGGTGGGTGGGCTTGTGGGGAGTTTTGGAGAAGTGGTCCCCAAAAGTGTAGTGTGGTGTGGTCCTCAAATGTTTCACTTTTTAGGATTTTTTTGTTGGGTCAACTTATAGTTTCAAGTTTACTGACTTTTCAGCCAATTTTTTAGGGTTTTTGACTTTTAAAAGTGGTCCTCCACGCTCAAGCGCGCCTCTCACACCTTCTCTAGGCGATCAAGGCGACCGCCTCAGGCGCGCCTCACCAAAGTTTGCAGCGCCTGTGCCTGCCAAGGCGAGGAAGGGTTGCCTGACCGCCTCGGGCGCCCGAGGCGACCGAGGCGGTCGCCTTTAACAACCATGACAACAACAGACAGGAGATGAAACAGACTGCATAAAAGTTGAAGGATCCATAACTCACTTGAAAGCTTCTTTCGCGAGCTTTAGTTCTAAAATTATCAGCATCACGACTGAATAATGTCACAGTATATAGAGTATACTCATTGTCCTCATGGAGCTTCTTGGAGGATCTGGGGACCTAAACAATTAGTTCAAACAAAGGGTGGAATTTACAAATGCAACACCTATTCAACAAATTTAACGAGAAAAAGGTACAAGTTTAATTCCAACAATTCAATATGTTAATGTGGCACTTAATGCTGAAATGTACAGGGATCTCCCTAGAGTGCAAACCTGAATAATAATAGCATTGCTTCAAACTATTCCATGGAGTACTTACAACATAAGTTGTCAGTGTCTCATAGCTTGATAACCAATCCTTCTGAGAATACTTAGGAACAATTGCAATGAGGGTTGTCAAGTGTTCAGAATTAATGATGTCCTGTGGCTTTATCAAATTAGAAAGGTCACGAACAGCTAAGCTGCAATGAGAAATTATTTGGATCAGCTAGAAGCTCAGCAAGTTACAATAGAATTTCTGTTATAGTTAAAGCCAAGAGACTCTACATTCCATTCCCAGGTCAACCATATCTGGAGCACATGTGAGTGTGTGTGTGTGTGTGTGAGCGAGAGAGAGAGAGAGAGAGAGAGAGAGCGAGAGAGAGAGGCAGAAGTGTTGATTATCATAACTCTTTTCCAATGGAGAAGACAATTATCAGATGTGCACCAAACTTCCAATCACTTATTCAGTATCACTCAGCCACAAGACCATCTTGCAATGCAGGTCGATTACGGGATAGGGATACAGATCATGTGACCTAGGAAGTGTTAAGTGATATTCTGTGTTAAGTGATATTTCTATTTGATAATGCTTGTTGGTTTTAGTGTATCTGTTTTTAAATGTTCGAAGATCTAACTATGGATCAAATTCACATCTGGCAGCAGTTTTCACCTGGAAAAGTTTTCTAGAAAGATAGAGAAATAATGTAAGTAGGCCAGAAGGCAGAGCATGGAGCTTAAGGCATCACAGTTCTACTATAGCTACCGTTTGCTAAGCAATCCAACGCTGTTTACACAAAGCTATAGATCTGGCTATCTCCTTGTTGAAATTAATCCAACCCAGGGACTTCTTTCTATCCTTAATGGAACCCATCCTCCCAATAACACAAAGCTCAAGTTCAGTCATGCATGAACAAATAACAGCCAGCCAGTATAGCAAGCTGAATTCCTATCTTGCCTTTAGTAGTTGCAGCAATTCCAAAGCCCGACAACTAAGCTTCAGATCAATCACATACCTTCCAGCTTGCTTTCGATTTATGACATTAAGTTGGCTGCGCACATTATTATACTCAGCAACACGAACCTGTGACATAAAATTCACTCAGCTGTACATGCTTAGAAGCTTCAACAAGAGAATTATACATGCAAGCCTTTCATCTAGCAGCATATTCATATTACGCAAAGAAAGAGCTGCAACTTGTATTGCAATATAGAAGGTTATCCCAAATAGAAGAATTGTTCCCAGGACCTAATAAACCTTCATTACATATGCTGGATAACTATATATTTGGTAGATCTCTGCATGGAGTAATATAATTAAATTTGAAATAAAAGTATCATTTTGTATGACATGCAGATGCACCTTTGAGTTCCCAACTAACGACTCCATCATGCATGTACTTTGCACCCTTGAAATGCAAAGGGCGTCTATAGCATAAATCAGCAATCATAATAGATCATAGATAGTCTCCTGTAATCAGCTAGTGAATTCACTCTATATCAAAGTTGCTTTAGGAAAAGATGGTATTTTGTCCCTGTTCAGCTGTCAGCATGGAAAGGACAAAAGGTTCTATATCTTCAGAGTTGCCTAAACACTTGATTATTGATTTCTTCAACATTTTCACTCATAGTACACACAACAAACTTCTGATATCTGAAGTTGCTGGTGTGACGGCACACTGGCTCAATATTTGCATCGTACACCTCAGTTAGGAATTGCCTGGTTAACTCTAGCTTAGAAGAAGAGCAAATATTTTGATTTAATTGATTTGCAATAATGCGTTCTTTTTAACCAGAAAATACCTCTATTTTAGCGTTTATATGAAAAGTCAGAAACACTAGAGATAACACGAATTGTTTTTCAACTTTTCATAAGGGATTATTACCATGTCAATATTGACCAACAGAAAGACAATCTGATGTTTGGCATGTCAAGCGCTCTTCGATACAATCCTAATGCTTCAAATTTATCTGACATACAAGAGTAATGCACTATCCAAAAAGATTTGATATGAACACCACTACCAGTCCTTGGTCATCACTTTCGAATCGTATGTTACCTAAATGAGAAGCTTCCAATCTTTTGCAGTGCCAACAAATCGTACTGAGTGGCCAAGCCATCGAATATTTAATTGAGCAGACTTGTTTTGAGGTTAAGAACAATTTCCTGTACTGGTTGTGAGAAAGTTCATTGTTTTCAATCTTCAATATTAAATCATCCAAATGTTTAAACATTAACCATTCGAAAACATTTAGCAAAATGAAAGATAAAATTAGAAGTCAGGAAATGTATTGGGAACGTGAAACTGAAAGGAAACTGAGAAGTTATACATGGATTTCCATGTCAACTGAGACAAGCAACCATACCTTGAGATCATCCTCAATTTTGGCGATTAGTACATGAATTCCATCCACAATCTCCCGAAGTGGGGACATTGTTGGATACTTCGCTTCGTCCCACATGAACCTGCATTAATCATAATATATTTACCAAATTCACTGCTCACAAACTTGAAAATCTATTAAAAAAGAAATTCAAATATGAAGAGTTACCTAGTGAGATACGAATCAACAGGAACCCCATCAACAGTAAGAGAACTACTAACAACTCCAGAAACCCTCTCCAAATCCTCAATCTGTCTGCGAATTTTGTGTGAGACTGCTTCAATGAAGTTGTTGGCCTGGAATAACATCAATCTGATAAACCCTTTTCTCCCAAGCCCCAACAATGTTCCAAAATAAAAAAAAAATCAACAACTCGCCTTCAATAGATCATCACTTAGAGCCAACGACGAATCCAGGGTACCTACACGCAGATTTGGAATGTTGAACTGCAAAATTTGATAAAACCCATATCAATTATCAACCAAAAACAAATTTTCTTTCTAATTAGCAGATAAATAAAGCAACATTCATAACATGCTGATCTACTATTTGCAAGAATACAGAAGTCGATACGATCAAGTTATGCAAATCAAATTACTCTATAAAGTGCGGTGTCAAAGGCTTGTTTGGATACGGACTCCTGAAGGTTACTCCATAAAGATGATGCCGATGAGCGTTGCCCAACGGGGAGAGACGCCACCCAATACCGCGTCGCCATTACAGCCAATTTTCGATCGACTGATCAAATTGCTCTGCAGAAAAAAGTGTTGATCAATTCATCACCCGCTGCTGATCTGATGATCAAATGTGTTTCCACTCCTATGAAATCAATCCTGATTTTGAAGTGTTCACTCTAATCATGCTTCGTTTTAAGCGTTGGTTGTTTATATTTTACCTGTGTTCACTTTTTGATAATTTTTCAATTTAGTCCCTGATCTTATTGTTATGCCGAATATTTCCCAAGTAATTCGAAAAAGAAAATAGCAACAACTTAATGTACATGGTCCTATATTTTAATTCATGCACATAACATAATTAATTTAAATAAATATAGGTGAAAACTTCATTAAACTACTAGGCAATTTAATTTATCATTAATTAACAAGAATTAAGAAGTTACTTCCCAAATGTTTTTTCCCCTCAAAGGATAAGCATAATTTGAGGTAAAATTATCATTATTTTATTAATATTTGATTATTTGCTAAAGATAAAATATCCTTTTTTAATTATTTTTTAAGATCATCGATAAATTTATAAAAAAAAGAACAAAAAAAAAAAAAAGAAAAGAGAAGAGTGGCAATTTTTGAGATTAGGCCGCTTTGAGGGGGTGGATCGTTAATATACCAAACTTCGTGGGTGACCCAGAAAAATAACCAACTTCCTCGCTCTTCTCGTATAGCCCAACTACGCGCGGTATACGCATACAACACATAGTTAGAACTAGAAGATCCTTGCTTGCATTTAAATTCTCTTCAGATCCACAGCACGGACGAAAGATACGAGGAGAAAAATTGGATTTTGGCTTCGAATCAATACCTGTTTTGAATAAATTCTTGGAGTGAATATAGGGTTTAGATGAGGATACTACGGCTAGCTTTTCTTCTTGCTTTGGCCTCTGGACTTGCTGTTATTCTTATTCACATTACCGGTGTTTCTTATCTTGGTAGCTCTAATATTTACTTCGTCTTTTTCTGTTGGTACAAATATGAGCTTATGTGGGGTTTTATGGTTTAATTCGAGAATAATCCATGCATATTGTGCAGATGGGGAGCTTCATCTTTCCAATGAAGATCTGGAAGCACTGCAATCGCTGCAGATTCATTTCCAGAAGTGTGTGGTGAGTTCTCGGCCCATTTCTCCTTGCTTTTCTACTCGTTTTAGATATGGGTTTTTGTTGTCTATGTTTGTTGGACATTTTGTTGTCCTTGGGAAGTTCTGTGGGAATGTGAAACTTGATCGAGGATGAATTAGTGGTGAATGTTAAGGGTATTGGTTTTTGATTTTGTTATATCGATGGTTTTGATACTTTTGTTGTGGCAATTTAGTATTATTTATCAAGTAGAATCTCTGGAGCATTTGGGATTGGACTGGATTTAATTGCAACCTTAATTATAGTTGTTAAAAATGTCAATTGCTTTCTTAAGTTGTGGCATTGACATGCAATTAAGGTCTGGAAGTAGGCTGGGAGTAAATAATATTGAGTGGAGTCTATGAATCTTTTCAGCCTCATGTAAATGCTCTTACACTTAGCAATGACTCCTAGAACTGTTGTGCTTTTGCTCATTGACCTGGCTACCCTAATTCAGATGCTCTTGGCTAGATGTGGTTGTGCTAGTCTGTTTGTAGCCCTCAAATGCAAGCCCCTGTTGTTGCTAGATATGCCAACTGACTCTTCCCTTCTCTATTTGCAAAGAAATGCAACATGAGTAGCAACTTCATTATATTATATACATATCCCAAAAAGAGACTGCAGAAGTGATGAATCAACTGAGAATAATTGGCCAATATTTAGCTTAATATGTATCAGTTGACTAATAGAATGGATCCATAGTTTATGTGGGAATTTATCTCATTTGATGTATTTAGCTATACTCTGGGCTGTGGTTCAAATTGTAAGCTTTTGATTTTTATAATTAAAATGTAGGATTCTTTAGTTAGTCGGTGTGCTTTGTAGTTCATTTAATACATTGTGCATCATGCAGAGTGCAAATGGATTAGGTTTACAAGCTGTACGTGGCAGAGATGATTGTGAGGTGTCTCTGAAGTTTCCACAAGACACAACCCCAAAATGGGTAGGTTTCCTATGTATGTTTAATTGTCATTTGCAATCATATTTGGATTCCCAGTCCGTATATCAATTGCATGATTGCCCTCTCTACGTGGAGAGAGTCGGTCCTTCAAATTTTGGAGATTTTACAGGGCTCAGAGAAAATTAGATTTTCAATGCCCTGGGTATTAAAGAAAGAAATGCATCCTGTGCATAATTATCATTATGCTTTCTTAAAAGAGCTGATTTGTTAAACATCTAAACAGAAAGATCCCAAAACAGGTGAACTTGAACGATTGACTTTTGACTTTAACCTATGTGAAGCAGTTGCTACATGGGAACAGGTCAGCATCCTTTCAATGATGTTTTTGTTATGAATCTTTACATTTCATTATTCACAGGAAACGAACTGTTTATCAATCAATTTAGCCTGTGCCTTGTAGCTTTAGTGTTGTAAATTATTAGGCACACAGATCTTAGAAATATATTAAGCATGCAAGCATATACCCATTAGAAACTAATTTGTTATCTTTTTTCATCGAGATGCTTAATCTTTGTTTTACAAGCTTTGGGTATTACTTTATTGCTACAATTGATTTGTTATTTAGTGAGGGACTTGCTCAGGTGCGGAATAGTACCACAATACTGACTCGAGAGTTCATTGATGCTTTACCAAATGGATGGCAAGAATATGCTTGGCGCAGGATCAATAAGGGAGTGCTTCTGTAAGTATTTCCTTTTTGCTAGATTAAAATTCATATACATATGAGTATTATAATTCATCGCAAAAAGAGAAACAGAGAACACAAAACAAAATGAGCAGAGCTCAATAAGAGAACGGCTTTCAAGTGTGATATTATTTGTTGCTGATGACTATACGATATTGTTGAACCTCCAGAAATGCTTAAAATATGCAGCTTTACTCTATCCATGTGAAGAAATGCTAGCGCATCTTGGTCAAGTGTTTTTGGTTCCTAATATATAGTGGCGTCATTTCCTTATCATTGAAAACACTGCATTACTATAATTTCTTAAAGTGGAAATCTAGTCATGTTTGATTGGACCTTTAAGCTGAAAATTAACGTAACGGTTTTCCTCTGCACCCCTTTCCTTGGTTACATCAAGCAGAAAACATGTTTGACCTCTTCTAGTGGAGGCAGTCATGAGTACAATTGTAGTCAGTTTAAACTCATAACTCAGTCCACTTGCACTGGTTTGGCATCAGAAATGTGTTACCCACTTAGCATCTTATACTGTATCCTATTCAACACTTAATGTCATATTCACGACAAAACACTAACTTCCAGTTTCTGATGTCCATGAACTAACAAAGTAAGCTAATGTGAACTCTTTTTTGGCTCTTCCTTCAGTGTGTTTGCTTTGTGTTAAGCATCTATCTTATAAATCACTTCCACTCGTTCAAAGCGTTGTTTAGATATCCCTTATTCAGCTATGCTACAAATAGATTAATCAAAGGGAAGGTGCATAGTAGGTTTATTTTTAATAGATCAAGAGGAACTATGACATTGATATGTGAGCGGATGATCTGCTTCTAAGTTAAATTGTTCGTTTGTTTCTTTCTCTGTACGTGTTTCTGTTTCTGCTTGTTTTACCTCATCTCTCTGACCATCTCCTTAGTGTACCATATGAACTTCAGATATCTGAAGTCTGAATAAACTGCCTCAAACATATATTATATAGCCCTATGTGGTCTAAACTTGCTCTTCTTTGCTTCAGGAATGGATGTGAGAATAAAACTCTGTGTATGGAGAAACTTTCTCTGGTTCTACCAGACAGACCACCTTATATACCAAGACAATTTGGTCGATGTGCTGTTATTGGTAACTCGGGAGATCTTTTGAAAACCAAATTTGGCAAGGAAATAGATGGTTATGATGCAGTTGTGAGGGAAAATGGAGCACCTGTAGAGGTTGATATTCTGTGTTGGGATCTTCCTGATATTATTTATGAATCTGTATTCTTGCTCACTCTTGTATATCACATTTGTTTTATTCCAGAACTATGCAGAATATGTGGGTACAAAAAGTACATTCCGCCTGCTCAATAGGGGCTCTGCTAAAGCTCTTGATAAAGTTGCAGAGTTGTATGGTATTAGCACATTTCACATGTTTTGAGGCCTTATTTTCAAGCTCATGCATACTAACAATTTTTTAAGTCTACAGATAGAGGAAAGGAGGTATTGATCATCAAAACAACAATTCACGATATCATGAACAAGATGATTCGGGTAATGTACAATTTCTGTAAATTAAATTTGAAGTCTATACTATTAAGTACTTTTATTGTGACTGATATCAGGGGGTCGTTCAAATTTTAGACTCTAGCTTACCTTCTGATATCGTGCATCGGCTAATGTGGCTGATTTGCTGTTGAATTGTGGAAATAACTCATGAAGTATTTGCCTTTTGATTTATGTAGGAAGTTCCAATTCTAAATCCTGTGTATCTCATGCTGGGTGCATCCTTTGGTTCAGCTGCGAAAGGTACTGGGCTGAAGGCCCTTGAGTTTGCCCTCTCCATGTGTGACGCTGTTGACATGTATGGTTTCACTGTCGATCCTGGTTACAAAGAATGGTATGTAACCCCTTGAAAAAGTTACCAATTGAATGCCTTAATCATTTCTGTACCGTCTACCTAAACATGGAGCCTTAATATAATCTCAGGACTAGATATTTCTCAGAGTCTCGACAAGGTCACACCCCTCTGCAGGGTAGGGCTTATTATCAAATGATGGAATGTCTCGGAGTAAGTTCCAACATTATCTTATTTTGCCTCTTTCGTGCTGAATCTCTAAGCAATTTATGGTAATTGGTGGTATTGCCTTCATTTCCTGAATCTTTATTGTCAACCTCGGCAGAAGCCAGCTTTGTTTTTCATGTGAAGAAAACAAAATGTGTTTGATCCCACATTTCCTTCTTTGTTTTTGTTAATGTTTCATTGCTGATTCTAGTTTGTTAAGTCTTTCCAGTGTTAATTAGATTCCTAATGCTGCTTTTGGATTGAAAGACTTAGAGCTAAGGATTTCAAATCCATAATAAAAAATGAATTCAGCTCCTTCGGTTCATTTTGATTAGCAGGAGTTTGAAATCCATCACAAAATGAGTTATTTTTCAATAATGGTTTGAAATCCAGTTAATATTGGAGCTTCTTAGAATTTTTTGCTCCAACTCCTTTACTCAAACCAATCCTTTCCGTCCAAATGCAACCTAAAGTTCTTACTTTTTGGGCTCGTGTTACCCTCCCCACGATTAGCTTCTAATAGGTTCTCTCTTTGCTCAATAAGCTTATAAAAATCCATTCTCCAATGCGTGCGGATCCAAATCGAGTCGTGAAGTGGGTACCTAGCCGCAATTTGATTAGGGTTGCCCGAATTGCATCCGAGAAATTTTTGAGGTAATAATTCTTTAGTTGCTTTCTCTCTACAACGTTCAGTTATTCTTGTCCTGTCTACTGTGTTTCTGACCCTGCCCCTATGGTCCAAGCACAATTATAAATTTCGAGATATGTAACTTGACAAACTTTTTCTGTGTGTATGTGTGCGTGCGCGCGTGCGTATGTGTAGGAGAGTTGGAGCTGGATCTTCAAATCCGCTAGCTGCGTGTTCTATCATTGCCAAGCAACTCAAAGGAAAATTCGGACTGGCATCGGGTTTAAGAAGAGCTGCTGTTGAGCATCAGAAATATGTAAGAAACACAACGATGTATCCCTTGGAACACAGTCCAGGACACGGTCTGCTCTGCACAGTGCCATGAAAATGAAACTGATGGCCTGCAATTTTTGATACTAGTGGCACTGGGGATGAATCATTTGTTTTCTCACAAACACAACTCAGAAACAGCCTACATTATAGTTCATATTTATTGCAGTTGGTGTTATATCCTGTCTTGTGTTCTACATTCAAGAATTTTTTTGTCTAACCACCCGGTTCCAACCTACTGGTCGCTAATCCGAAGTTAGGTATTGTAGAGGCACAGTCTAGGGACGACAGTTTCAACCTAATTGCTACATTTACAACTTCGGGGTTTGAACCATGGTTTTTAGAAATTTAACATTTCATCTTACTAAACTAGCTGGTAGTCGGTGCTCTAGATTCAAGATAAATACACCTTCAACTGTTCATCTAGTATTTCAGGTTGTATTCACTTGAGCAAACGAACTTGACCTAGGATGACATAAACTCTAAAATTTGAGTAAGAAGAAAGTATGCGTAAAATTTATGAATATCCATCCATAGACAACTAAAAGAGGGGTACTCTGGGAAATAAAGGTTTGTTATTTTAGATTTTAGATTTATTTAAGCACTTTAAAATAATTTCTAAACGCATAGTTGATTGTGTTAGCAAATAAAATAAATATTTATATTATTTTCATAATGTATACAACCTCAATATTAAATGGCAAAAATTATATATTTTTCTAACCAAAAACCCTATTGTTAGGCGATTTTGTTAAAATTTAGGAGCGTTGGGTGTAATTCGTCTTAATATTAATATAAAAGCTAGTGCATTTAAAATACTTTAAAATTTTATATTTTATTGAAAAATAAAGTCTCTTTTGCTATATGAAATTAAAATATTACAGAAAAAGAAGCAAAATATTGATTGGGATTATGTGATTTCATAGGGCGTCAAATCTCACATAATTATTATTATAGTAACAACGTCGAGCAGAGGCAATCTAACTACCAGATTTGAAGAATCAAAACAAAAAATTCGTATTCCTTTACTATTATTATTATTATTACTAACCATTTAAACGACGTGTCGCCCCATTGCGCCTACCTCAAACACAACACAAACACCCCCATTCATCTCTCTCTTTCTCTCTATCTCTCTCTCTCTCTCTCTCTCACACACACACACACACGCACACACACTCACTCACTCACTCACAACTCTTCGTTTGCGGGTTCTCCATTTTCGTTCACCCCACCGCTTCAGTGATCCTCTGTTTGTTTGTGTTATTTTGCTACATTTTTTTTCGTTGAAAGAGGTATAAAGTTCTCGTCTTTATGCGCTGAGATATCGGGAATTAATCGGAACCACCGGCGGGAACAAGAATGCAGAACGGCGGCGGAGGCGGAGGCGGAGAAGCCGTCGCACGGGAGGCGAACGCGGCGCCCGCGAAGCGTGTCCGGCGGCCGAATGTCAGATTGCACGAGCCCTATTACGAGAACCCCGGCCGCCGCGCGTTGCAGCAGCAATGGAATGTTTTGAAGAAGGACCTGGAAGGAGCGAGAAAACCTCGAACCCATAGAACCCCGAATGTGAAAACCAGTAAGAAGAGTAAGGGTGTGATTGACGGTGGTAATCGTGAAGGAATGAATGAATTGAATTTCGATGATGATGACGATGTGGCGATTGGTAGTTGGAAGAATTTGAATAGAGGGAAAGTGGATAGGGATTCCAATTCAAAATTGAAAAGGAAGAGAGTGAGGCCTTCCGTTTCCGAGAGACGGCTTTCGGTAGAATCCCATGAGAATGAAGATCAAGAAAATGAGAATTTTGCTTTGTCTAGTGGTGGTGAAAGTGAAAAACAAGAAGAGGAGGAGGAGGAGGAGGAGGAAGAAGAAGAAGAAGAAGAAGAAGAGAATTTGGATGCTAATGGGGCCGATATGAATTTCGGACCTGAAGATTCTGATCCTCATTATTCATTTGGTAATGACAAATTGGTTGATGATGATAACAATGTAGTTGGTAGCCAGGGGAGGATGAGAAATGGTCATGATTTTGATGATATGGAACGGGAGGCGAGGACACGGGATGGGAAGAGGAGTGATAGGGATATTGATAAGAATGGCGTGTGGGTGTGGTTGAATGAATTGGGGTTAGGCAAGTATGCACCCCTCTTTGAGATTCATGAGGTGGATGATGAAGTTTTGCCATTGTTAACTTTCGAAGATCTAAAGGATATGGGAATCACTGCAGTCGGGTCGAGGAGGAAAATGTACTGTTCCATCCAGAAGCTCGGAAAAGGGTTTTCATGAATTTTCTTGATGGATGAATGATGGCAAGACAGGGTTCTCATGAATTTTCTTGATGGTTGAATGATGGCAAGACAGGGTTCTCATGAATTTTCTTGATGGTTGAATGATGGCAAGACATCTTCGGGAATACTAGTTGGAATTAAATCACATGGACAGAGCACTATAGAAACTGCGATTTTCGCAGATGTTGCAGTTCAAGTTTTGTAAGGGAACTTTCTTGCAAGCTGCAGCCATAGCATAGTTTGACAATCTAGGGGGTGAGGCTGTTGTTTTGATTTGCAGATTACAGTAGAAGCTATTCTAGTTTGTCGATGCGGCTTTTTTTGGGGTATATAGTTTCTCTAATCATGGTAGTAATGATCTTTTTGCTGCTGCTAACTGCTTTAGTAGGACAACGTTGATAACGACTTTTTGTGGAGCAGTTTTGAAATGACTTATTCATGATGAGTTTTGAGAATAATGTGTCATATTCACATGTGATAGTGATTTGTCATTTTCTTTTGTCTTTCTGTTATTTCAGTTTTTGCCTTGTGTTGGTGTTGGTGTACTTTTGTGTCTGACCCTTTGGACAAGTGCTTCTTTGTGTCTAATATGTAGGGTCTCTTTGGAAATTAACCATTGAGCTGTAGAGAAACTTGTTATGATGAAAGATGTGCTAGAAAATCATCAAACTGGTCATTTTCTATAGCTTGGATCACAACTTGGGGGTTGAAATGATACTGCATATGTGAAAGTTGATACAGTTGAAAGAACTGTTATCCGCTGAAAGCTTTTGGTAAGTCCGTGCCTTATTTGTAGCTTTTAGATACAATATACATCTGTTTGAAGTCATTCATCGTATATGATTTGAAATTTCTTGTGAAAATTATGATGTCTTTCAAGAGCCTGCAACTTCATGCTTCTTGTTTTGCACGTTGTTACGTGTAACCTTGTGAAGCGATTGAATTGTTGAAGGTTTTGCCGTAGAGAATGATGTTTTACGATTACTAATCAAGAATAAAATAACCATCAGAAGAAAAGATGGAAAGAGCAGCGTTATGTTTCTTAAATCTCCTTTAGTTTTCTCGTCTTTGTGAGTTGTCTTTGGACATTTGAGTTACCAACAAGTTTAAAATGATGGTGGCATTCTTGCCTGTCAAATCATTTGCTTCTTTATGAAATTTTATCATAGCCATTTCTCGGAATTTCCAGACCATATACAGCAATATTCTCTGGTATGGAACAAGAAGATACGCTATTTGTGGGACAACCTGGCAACATATAAATTATAAAAGAAAGAGTTCAAACAAAGAAGAAACATATAATTTAGCCACTTATCAATTGTAACAAGAACAAATTACAAATTTATGCACAAACAAAATTTCACGGGTCACTGGGACTAGAAAATGGCACTAATACAGTGATGGCAAGAAATCTAAACCTCCTTTTGCAGACACTGAAAATATCACTAAAACAAGATTTCTAGTCATTCCAGCTTAACTCTGTCTCCCTCCAGCTGCTGTTTCTTTGGCTCAGCAGGGAAGTATTTTATACCAACCATATCACCTACTTTGCTGATAACCTGATAAAAGACACAAGTCTCGAGCGTCAATTAGAGATACAAACCTGCATCTTTCCTTAATTTGTAAACAAATGAGTAACCACCAATCACCATAGTGCATGAAATGTCTATTCATAACTTTCAGATCCAACTTCATTAATCTAAATATGCAGGAACTAGCATCATGAATATGTCACGTAGTATGTAATGACAATCTACCAGACATTGGGCATCTCAAGTCCTCGTACAATATGGTGATGGTGAAAAAGGTATAGGATGGACTAGAAACGAAAAGAGGAAGTTGACTACTATAAGATTAGACACTGACCTCCAAGGCTTTAAGAAGGTCTTCCCTTGTATGAGCAGCAGAGATGCAAATGCGGGCACGAGCCAACAGTAATGGGGTGGCTGGAAAAGCAACAGTCACAACGGCCACCTATATTGCAGAACCACAAGTCATGTGGAGAAAAATAAAAAAAGAAGAAGAAGAAGAAGAAGAAAGAAAAGAAAGTAGAGTTTGCACTTGATGATTGATCATTTATCAGGAATAAAACTAACCAAGGCAGCGGAGTGGTTGAGGCAATAAAACAAAATTCTTACATTCCGTTTGAGGCACTCTCGTGAAAAGGCAGGAATTTTTGCTGGATTATAGAGCATTATGGGCATGACAGGGGAATCATTATCACCCAAAACCTCGAAACCCATTTTCTGCAACTCGGACCTGAAAAAGTTGCTATTCTCACGTATTTTGGCTAGTTTCCGGGCCCCTGCATTAACAAATTGCACATTGTTTGAGAAAAGAGTCATAACTGGCAATACTAGATAGCAATTACAAGGGAAGGTTAACAAGGAACTAAAGCCGAGATAAAATTCCACCTCTGCTGGAACCATCTTCTCCAAGAATAACCTTAATTGAGGAGATAATTTGCTGTGCAGCAGGCGGCGATATTGATGTTGCATAAAGATGAGCTGGACAGGTGTACTTCAAATATTGGATAAGTTCCTGAAAACATGCAATAATATGTTATAATGTGACATAAGGGACGATACATTCTCTCTAATTTTATGCATAACATGTGCGGATCACAAAATGCCCAGATCTTCCCTCCACCATGTACACAAGAATTAAGAGAATTAATTAGTGATTGTGTAAAATGTTTGAATATTCACCTGGGAGTAAACAAAAAACGACAAGCCCCAGGGGGGGGGGGGGGGGGGGGGGGGAATGCCCCTTCATCCTAGCAACAAATAGAAATGACCTATAAGCAGTTATCTCATACGCTCATGCTAACTTCCCCTATTGTTGCATTCAGATGTCTGAAAAGTAGGTTCTAAGGTTTTCTTTTTCTTTCTTTTTTTAAAAAAATTTTTTTGATAGTCCTTCTTAGGTTATAAATCACTCAACATGCATATTAGCAGGCATATATTGGCAATGTAAACATGAAATAACCTTAGATCCTGCAATGTATCCACCACATGAACCAAATGATTTAGTGAAAGTTCCCATCATAATATCCACATCTGCAGTATCAACGCCTAAGAGCTCACAGACACCCCTTCCAGTTTTCCCAACAGCTCCAATGCTGTGAGCCTCATCTAGATACACATATGCCTGTTGGATATGACAAAGAAGAGAGATTAGAAACAGAATTGCAGAAAATACCACAGGACAAACTGCAGAAACAAAAATAACCAAGTCAACATTTAGCAGGCTTCTAATGATGATTTCTCAAATTGTTTCTTCAAGAAGTATGAATCCATGACTAGGTAACATTCTCCCATATCAGATTCATTCTAACGAAAATGGCCATTCAAAACTCAAGCAAGATCCGATCTAGTTTGATGCAAAATGTTTTAATGTTTATAGAACAAATTAAATGTAAGTTCTGTTATAACGTAAGAGAATGATAGAGATCATGAATCATTAAAGAAAAGGTATCTTGCATGAATACCCACCTTGTATTTCTTGCATATGGAAACAATCTCAGGGAGCTTGCAAAGTTCTCCTTCCATGCTGTAGATTCCCTCCACCACAACCATAATCTTTTTCCAAGGTCTGTGTGTTCTGGGTTGTCCCTCAGCAATTTGTTCCCTCAGAACTTTCTCCAAATGGGATGGTGCTAGAAAAAGGATGAATAACAATTAGACCAACTGATTAGCTATTCAATCATTTTTCAACATATTTGGCTCAGAAAACCCGAAAACAGAGATGCGAAGACACACAGAGAAGACATAAACGTACTGTTATGCTGGAAAACCCGAATAGTGGCTCCAGATCCTCGAGCACCATTAACTATAGAGTTATGGTTTAAAGAATCACTGATGATCAAACTTCCCTGCAAAAGTTCAAACAAAGTGAGGACTGCACACACTTTTGAAACATCAGACTAAATATTAGTCCAACTAACTTCCCATACCTTCCCCATTAATACAGGAAGAATAGCAGAATTCGTTACATAACCCATGCCAAAAACAACTGCAGCCGGCTTTCCTATAAAATTTGCGACACACTCCTCCAATTCGGCATGCAATGTTGTTGTGCCTGATCACATAGTTTAATCATTAGCATACAACATCATGTGTTGCATACTTTCCCCGGAATAATAGTATCGTCAGAAAACGCATTTACCTCCATCAACCCGAGTGCTACATGTGCTCGGGAGAAATTTTTTCAAGGACTCAATTACACGAGGTGTGCAGTATTCATCTGCTGCCGCGAAGCCTAGATAGTTATAGGATCCCAAGTTGAGGCACCTATTCACTCTTGTGGTTCGCCTGCATAAATAATATTAAGTGAGGATAAAAATTTTGTTTTAAACTAATGTGGCTTTTAGTTAGAAAAACCTTGTTCCACAGTTTGTTTTATTCAATTTTAACAGTGTGTTATGGCTTCATAACAATTTGACGCTGATGGTAACAAATTCAGAATAGTAGTTCAAATTTAAACCGCAGAATCAGGTAGTCACCAGCAAGAACTGAAAAACTCAGAGAAATCTTGATTTTGCAACTTGAAACAGGAAACTTACTTGAGTGTCTTGTTATTATCATTGGAGACACGCTCCACTACATCGAACCAAGCATCCGGAGAGCTTGATATCGGTCTATTAAAGCAATCCTGAAAATCATATAAGCTTCGATTATAAGAAACAAAGAACCTTGCTTTTGATGAAATGGGAAAGAGTTAATAAAATTCTATTCGACACAGTTAAATTCTGATTCGTCGGCCATCATTCCATTTAATGAAGGCTCCTTTTGCCATCTTTCCTTTCTACTATTTCTCCTTCCCTAATACACTCAAAGCTTCAGACATAGCATTTCACCATTAAAACTAACAGAAATATCAAATCCTAAATGGAAAATAAATCCCAGAATCTGAATTGCTATGAAACTCAGACACGATAAATAGCACAAACAGAAACTCAAGGAGTATCACTAATCAAAAAATATGCCTAGTCCACAGATCACACAAAATTCACCAAAAACGAAATTAAAGAATCAAAAAAGGGAAAACGAAAAGAAACTAAAACCGAAATGCTGATCACAAAGCTGAAACACATGAACAACCTGAATCCGCAGATACAATCTCCGAATGTAGAAATCCTCCAGCCCCAAACAGATCGGCGCATAGCCCTTCCACAATAAAAGAACCACAACAAAACGTTACAAATGAAAACCAAATCCTCCAGACAAATATTTCAACACAAACACAATACTTCCTCGTCTACGCACAAGCGCGCAACACAGACGATACCTGAAGGTTGCTTTGATACCACCAGTCAATAAGCTTGCGGAAGAAATCGCGCAGCTGGCCGAATGCGAAGAGGAGGCCGTAGCTGAAGTACGTGGTCAAGGCGGTGAGATAGGGGATTGTGATCATCTTGGAACCTACGGTGGCGGCGATCTGATCTGGCGGCGCCGGAGGAGAAGAGGATCGGATCCTCCTTGACAGAGATCCCGATGGAGAGAGAGAGAGAGAGAGAGAGAGAGAGAGAGAGAGAATCTAAGAGAGGAGGAGGGGGGAGGGGAGGAACCAAGAATGGAGGGAGAGGATTGGGTTTGACCCGCACCTTCTCTTTTACCGGTTTTTTTTTTATTATTATTCCTTTTTTCCTCCGATTTTTTTATTTTTCACCAATTCTATATGCTTTGGTTTGATTTTTATATAGTCTTTTTTCGTGTTTGTAAAAGGAAATTTTTAAATGCAATGGTCAAGTTTGAGGTCTTATTTTTGAATGAACGAATGTTCAACTTTCCAAGATTTAGGTAGGGATCCTATGCGGGTGACCCTGATGGCTTTGCGTGGGCCCGGCTACTGCTGCGAGTTTCATTTGATTTTGTTTATTTTTTTATTATTTGTTTGTTTTTGAAAAAACGACAGGCGGTTGATTAACTTATTTGAAAATCTTATGAATTCTCACAATTTTTAACATAATTTAAATCTTTTTTATATAATTGACATGGCATAATTTCGACATATCATGTGTTACCAATCTAGTAGATTGGGTAAGCCTGAAGCCTCGCCTCAAGTGCGAGTGGGTAGGGATGACAACAGGGCGGGTCTAGCACAGGTTTGGCCAAACCTCGAACCCTGCCCCGTCAGGAAATTTCTAAACTTAGAATCGAACCGACTCAGCTATTTTTTTTTAAATAATTGAAAAATATATATATTTTTAAAGAAAATTTATGTTATCATAAATTTCTAAATATAAAAAAAATGATATTATTACCAAAGTACTAATTATTTATAAATTTCTATGAACATATTTTAATTTTTGAAAAGTTAAATATTGTTATCGCGTATTTATTACATATATTTTGAAATTATAACTTAACTACTAATATTAAATAATTATTTTAATATATAAGAATAGCTTTTTTATGTGGCTATTTATAGAATATATACTTTTATATATAAAATATAGATACATATCATATAAATTTATATAAAATAATAAATAAAAAATATATAAAATTTGAGCGGGACGGATCTAAATTTTAAAACAAAAATCCAGGACCCATCCTAGATCCGATTGAGGGTCTAAAAACCTTCCCTAAGTCCGGATCTAACCCGGACCCATAGCCACCCCTGCGATTGGGGCTGCCCAAGGGGTCATGGTTGATCTAGTGAATAAGTCGATCGGCTGTCTCTCATTTACTATGGCGATAACAAAGGATAGAATGGGCAATCGGATTTGCCGAGTCAACCCTCTTCCCCCTTCCAGCGAGTAGAATGGTTGACAGAGTTTGTTATATTTTTATCAAATATTGTGAGATATTTTATGAGCTCTCACACATTTTAGGGGACCATTAACTATAAAAACTCCCTCCAAGTATTTTCCAAAATATTTAAATGGTTAGTTTTCATATTCTTTAAATCTTTATTAAATATTCTCAACTTTCTCACAAACTATTCAATCTTTAAAGGGAAAAGCCTTTACGGACACTTGCTAAAGTGTGAAGAGAAAATTGGATAATTTTATATATCTTATCACTTGATTATAATCACCGTATGAAAAAGAAATAGAACTCCCAAATTTGGATTGAGATATTATTAAACTTTCATAAATTAAAAGAAAGGACTTGTACGTACTTAGACTATATAAGACGTTTTTGATTGTGGGAATTACATTATAATACTATTCTTGTTTAACTTAATATGCTCATATGATTCGGCATACTGTAAAGTAACGGGACTTCTCTAACCCCTCTTGGCCCATTTGTAATACCAAGTGTTACTGCAGCTGGCAATATCAAGTAGGTCTCGATTGGACTCATTTATAATGCATTGTAATACAAAATTTAGTCCAACGAATCAACCATATTTGATCATTTTCATAGGATGTAATGAGAATGAGATGCCATACTAGATACATTACTCAAGCCTTCAATACCTGGGAAGCGGGTGTTATTGTGGAAGTTAAATCTCACATGGTGAATATCATAGTGATGTATTTACTAAATTGTCCTGCTTTTATTGAAATTTTCAACTCTTAAGTTGAGGAGTAGAAGTGTATTTTACTCATAGTACAAGCCAAAGTCCACAATCAAACCATGTTATCCCACAATACACGTGCCATCCGTGTACATAATATCACCAATCAAATTTGGATGCTCAACTTCCTTTATACAACCCAATGTTTAAATCCAAACTTACGTAGCTTAATCCAATCCACAAAATCAGAAGACGCCATTGTATCTTAAAGCGTGTATGGCAGTGGGTTTTTACAATATTATCTTTCCATGGTGCTTTTCTTTTACTGCTATTGGCCATTGGGGCATTTAGTCCATCCGCCACAAGTGCAAAATTCAATAATCCAGATCGAACAAGTAAAAAGGACTACTTGCATTAGCATAATACTTCACAATACTGCATTGCACGCATGAATATTATACACCTAAAGATTCAGTAATCCAAATCAAACAAGTGTAAAAGACTGCTTGCCATAACACAAATACTTCACAATATTGCATTCCACAAAAGAATATTATTATATACTTATCATCAAAAAGTACACCTAACATTCCCAATATACAATATCCAATATGATGTATAACAAACGTCCATAATCTTTGAAAATGGACTGAAAATAGTTTGTAAGAAAAGTGATAATCTTTCATTTAAATTTTACATTTTTTATTTATGTAAAATCCAATTGCAGAAGGAATAGTCCCAGTTGCCAATTGGAAGGCAACTTGTGGTTTCTTAAACATACCTATTACGGGCCACCATTATTATTGGCTGTATTTTGCCAGATTTAACTTAATTTAATTTCAGATAAAATATACTAGTATACAACTAAACCAAGAAAATATATATATATAAAAAAGAAAAGAAGAAAAAATCCAACCGCCAGCCCATTCTTTCTTTCGTCTGCTTTCCAATTTGTCCTTATGAAACTAGCTCAGAAAATCCCCAATGTACATTAACCTACCCTAGGAATACTTTCACCCGAACTCAATTTAACCGCACTCAACAAATCATATAGACAGTATAATTCACTCATCGTTTGAACTGATCCAGGCTAGAATTTCATTATGAATATCATGTAACCGAGGAGAGTCAACCCCTCCATCAGAATTTACGTCACTCGCTAGATGGTGCTTGAGAGATTTTGGTAATTGACATTGACAAGCCAAAATTTCATTTGGTGGTGCTCAGGGGATGACATGATATGAGCCTCTAACATATGGAAATAAGGATAATTCAAGATTTATTCCCACTAAATAGATATTTAGTTAGACAAAAAAAATTGCCTGAATCCATTAAATTATGTTGTGAAACTATAATCAAATCCTGAGTGTAGCCCCTATACCTCTTTGATGTGTGTATGTGAAACTAACAGCAAGAAAGCCAAGTTGTTCAGACTCGCCTGCATTGGAACAATCTAAAGGTCATGTAGGAGCATTCAATGCCTTTTCTTATTTCCAGTAGCTTTCGATGGCGAAGTCACAATCTGTGCAAATAGGATTATAAGGAGAACCACGGAAACATGGGAGCCATATTTCGCCACAAGCCTCTGCAGAGAGAAAGATGCAGGATGAGTAAAAGGATAAACTATAGATGTACAAACCAGCAGATCCTACCGACTTATTGAAGGCCTAAAATGAAAGAAGATAGCCGAACAGAAAAAGTCTTAATACAAGTAAGCTTATTTTTCGAATGAACCGGTCTTATAGATATGATGCAATACAAATTACTAAATCTCAAATAAAAAAAGGAAGAAGCTACCTTTGCCTGAAAGATGTTGCGCATCATTAGATAATTGCATCCGAAGAAACAACAGAGGAAGGAAAAGCATTCAGTCAGTATTATAGTAAACATATTAAGAGCATCAGAGAAGATAAAAAAAGGGTTCACAATAACAAAATAAGTGCAAGAACATTACGGTTTCAATTGTGTTCGCAGAGGTCGGGTCAGCCAGAATTTGCAGGGGCAGAATAGGAGTTGAATATGCTTCCTGAAAAAAAATAAAGAGAATAAAAGTCAGAACATCGATATTGTAAAATGTATATTATTTTTGGAAATTCAGCTTTTGTCAAGAGAACTAACCTGCAGCTTCAACTTTGTGGGCACACGGTAAGTGATCAAAGCAGGTGCGCCGTAGTAAACAGTTTTCACTTTAGACTCCAACTCAAATGAATGGGACACAAGGGAACCACTAGGATCAAACGGAAAAAACCCGATATCAATAGATTATCATACATAAGGTTAATCAAGCAACTCGGAGAATATCTACATTTCAAGTTTTAGAAGCTTACGAATCAAGTCTTTCCCAGGTGTTGGAAGTGTTTCCAATAATAGAATCAAAAACCTCTTCAGCCCAATTATCATCGGTGAGGGTTACATCGTATGCAGGGCTGCAACGGATGACGATTTTATTATTTTCCATAGTCAATCAGTTCAATCAAATGAACATCATTCGGCTAAATAAAATGTTTAGCCATTGTACTCAAAGGAAGGACAATATGCATTTAGTCTCAAGGAAGCTATGAACAAAAGTTGCACCAAATGTATTCGTAGGTTATCAAAATCTTCAAGATATTTTGAACTGAATCTAACCTAATTCAGTACTATCAGATTGCAGAATTCAGATTATAAGTTGATTAAATTCCACTCTGTATTATGTCCATTTCCTTTTTTTGTTAGAGATTATGGCGACGTTATGAGGATTTCTCGAAATCTTCGAAGTACCAGGATCTCCTGTGACTTTCATTCAAAAATTATAAAATGCATATAGAAAAACAAACCATGAATTCCAAATGCATATTCAATAAATCTACAACTTTTTGACCATGGACTATTGCATCTAATTATCTAAAAGCGTCATATTTTGCGACCATCTTCTGAAGCCCTATAATTATTTAAAAGAAAAACAAGGAACAAACAATCTACAAACAAAACCCAAAATTAAGATTTAAGAAGAATATATTTCACAAAAATGAAACCAAAAACAGGCTATAAACACTAATTGACGCCTGAATTCCCACGTTCGACCTTTTTTGATCACCAGATTTAATAGAACAGCACAGCAAATCGATTCATAAAATGTAAAAAGGAAATCGATGCGGAACAAGTGCATCAAACCATCCCGTATCCGCATAAAAAGATCAGACCATTAAGATAACCTCAGAAAATTAACAAGCATTCCGAACAGAAAACACCCAAACCAGCAAAATTCAGCCAAAATTCATTTCATTCCATTACCAAAAAACTCACACACACACAAACTCGGGGAGAGAGAGAGAGAGGGGGCGAGTACTCGGATCCAGCATTATAGATGTCGATGTAGACGGATACTCGTTCGAGATCCGAATTGAGCTTCCTGTGAGAGACTCTCTTATGGGCGACGATAAATGGTGATGAATTCCCTGATTCTGCAAACGCCGCAGAACAAATGAAAATCATCGATAACACGGCTACGATCGTTGAAGAGAAAGCTTTCGCCATTGAATTCGATCGAATTGAAGCTTTTGTGACTTTGCTTTCAGACAGATTTTGTCAGTCGTCGGGACTTCTACAATGGATGAGTGCGTGCGTGCGTGTTGTCGTCTCCCTCTAAATATATACGTGGTACGGTGTGGGGATTGGGGAAGAATCTAAGCGGGCCCAAGATTTATGGGTGGGGCCAATTAGTGGCCCAACAATGTGTTTTCAAAAGCCTTATTGACTTATTTTTTGGTATTGACTAACAAAATACTCTCTTGACTAATTCAAAAATTGCGATGAATAGATTTTATCACATAGATGAGATATTTGTGATATATTTATAATGGAGTTCTATTAAAATATAATTAAAATAAGGGTTTATATTACTAATGGTCGTTAAAGTTTAAAGTTAGAATTAATTTAGTTTTTAAAACTTAAATCGTTGCATTCTAGTTCTTTGTGTTATATATAAGTGACACTTTAATTCTTTTGATAGATTTTTCAGCTAAATTTCATCAAAAAACACAATTACACTTATTCGAATGGCATTTTTTCTGTTAATTTTAACTATCCAACTTATCTTTTT
>JAOWBU010000435.1:0-25000 GCA_026212405.1 Petrea volubilis
TGGGAAGAGGAAAGAATGAATGCTTGTAACAATATCAGGATGTTATATCTTACCACCCAACACTCTGGTAGAGGGAGCTTGAATAATGACTCTTCCACATCAAACTGCAAAGCACCTCAGCGAAAGCATACTTCAAAACGATTGTAAATGATTTTTAAATGTTATAATACAGAAAGGAATATGCGTATGCAGTATCAATTCAATGAAATAATAAAGAAGGATGATTCTACGGTATATGTAGTATACATTCAGAGATCGCAGATATGAAGTGAAGAATACGTGAAATATCTAATTCCAAGTTGTTAAGATAAGCGTATAAAAGCAGCTTAAGAGGACTAAGATTCTTGATATTTTCAGGCCATATCAACCCTGGCTAAGTGGGGAACCCACACCCACCGAAAAACATGCAAGAAGACAAAAGAGTCCTTTCTAGTAGTGAAGCCAATTAGAGCACTGCATCTTCAGAATTATGACTTTTCTGATAATTGTTTATAGGTCTAACAAAGTACATGGCCATGATCAGCAAGCAACTTGTGGTGTCGAGAAAATTAAAAGGTCAAATAACCTTGAAGTCCTGCATAGCTTTCCAAGCAGATATGTCGTTTTGACGAGGCAGATTCTGCAACACAAACTTGCCGGCATTCCAAAGTTTGTTGGTGAATGCTTTGTTAGAGTTCAACCTCTCAGTTGATATATTTAGATCCTGCCAAAGGATAATGGATAAAATGAATAAGGTGCCTAACAAATACATTTGGTATCCAAATTGCCATCTTCTATAGTGATGTAGTTGCGGCAAACATAACGCAGCCATTATAATATATTCTTCCGGTCGAATGTTGAAAATGCAAAGAAATATCTAGAGAGGAAGACAAACCTGGCCAGCCGTTCCCAGAGAAAGAGTAAAACGTAAAGCATCAGTGCCGTACTCTTTGATTGAATCAAGTGGATCTATCACATTTCCTAGGGTTTTAGACATCTTACGGCCCTGAAAGGATGTGAAAAACAAGTTCGAAATAACATCAGACTTGAGAAAAGTATTACATGAAAAAAAATGTTCAAAAGAAGCCATACAAGGTGCAAATGTTAAAAAGGGATTTGCATGTCCAGGCTTTTCTTACTTGAACTTAGATAATCATCTCTGCGTACTATAGAGTAAACCATGACATTTCATGTAGTCAATATTTTACAGGGTTCACTTCTCACATTGAAAATCTAGTTACCTCTCTGTCTAGGTTTGATTTCAAGCCCCCGTGGCCCAATTAAATGGTGGACCTGAAATCTATGGAAGTAAATTTTATAGCTACTCTGTTCCATATTGCAAATGCCACATCAAAAAGTTTAAAATTACTTGAAGATAAAGAGAAATTTACTACTGATATATCAAAGCATGATCCTGTTGTCAAGAACAATAAACAAATAGAGTAGAGCTACACGAACAGAAGAATGAACTTTTGAGCAAACAGATGAGATGCGTTTTAGCACAACCAAAATCTGAACCAACAATAAAGTTAATGGTCCATCCTAAAAGCAGCTGGATTGTGATTATCAGATAGACAAAGGTATTAACGCCATATCATCACTTGAGGCAGTACTGTGCTTCACATTGACTCACTTGAGAATCTCGGATAAGTCCATGAAGGTAAATATTTGAAAATGGAACCATCCCAGTGAATTCTATTCCCATCATCACCATTCTTGCCACCCAAAAGAACAATATGTCATGCCTGTTCAAACAGAGAAGCTCTCTTATCTTTAGGCATAATAAGAAACAGAATCTTGTTTAAAACAAAAAGAATTATCAAGAGAAAGAAGCCTCAATGAACCAGCCAGAAAGGGAATTAAAAATTTATCTTTTCAGGTAAGGACAATTGTTGCCATGCCAAACTCAGATGCACTAATAAGAAAAAGGTTAAAAAAGAATCCTATTTATCAATAAATTTAACAGGAGAAATTATAATTGTTCTTGAAGAGAGGAAAATATTCCATTCCAAATAAATCACTTGCTTGTAACACAATACAGCAGCAGGAAACAAAGAAGTAAAACTTATAGTAGTTAAAAGAGTTTGCAATGCTGCTATCTAATGCTTGTAATGTGTAATTAACACAACGTAATTTACAAGCAGAATTCTGTCAAGTACATAACTGTTCGCCATATAAATTGCACTGTTAAAAATAATAAAAAAAGGCAAATGGAAAAAGCAGAAGATGTAAATACCCAGTCTCAAGAACTGATGTAGGATAAAATTTCTTAAAATCGTCTGCTGAATCATCTGGCCAACCAAGAGTACTAAAAGGCCACAGTGCACTAACAAAAAGGCAAACAGGACAAGTTAAGAGCAGTCTTTTTGTGAGGAAAAGTAAAAAGTCCACTAAACAAACAAAGGAAGGTACAAAAGAACATGGACAATTACATCCAAGAAAGTTGCTGAACAACAAACCTTGAAAACCAGGTATCAAGAACATCTGGATCCTGATATATTTCAACATTTTTTCCATATTTTTGGCGAGCTTTTTCAAGAGCTTCTTCACTGCTCCTAGCAACTATGTATTCCTCTTCACAGTCTTTACCCACAATGTACCAAACTGGTATCCGATGCCCCCACCATAGTTGTCTGCTTATGCACCAGTCCTTGATATTTGATAGCCAGTGGTTATATATCTAGAATCATCACGTACTCATGTCAGAAAACAACTCCAACTCCAAACAAGTAATTACATCTAAACATCATACTAAAATAAATCAAAGTTACGTCTGGAATAGTTTCAGAGACAATGAGGCTCTTAATTCGTCTATATTCTGCTCAGAATTTGCAGAAGGATAGAGCTTAATAAGGAGGCAACATCAAGAACACTAGGAGCTTCAAAGACTAGTGATAGAACAAAATCACGATAGGCACGGAACGAGATGGGAATGATTTAAGGAAGGCCCGAAGGCCCAAATAAAGAGTGCCGAAAAGATAATTAATATCACATACCTTCTCAAATCTTTCAGGCATGACAGTTAATTCTCCCTTTTCCACAGCGTGGAGAGCCTTCTCCGCCAAGGGTTCCATTGTCACAAACCACTGCTTGCTCACTAAAGGCTCTATTATCTGATAAAAGGAACTTCACATTATAACAAGAAATACAAAAAGATGCATCTTCGAGCTTACATGATCCACTATCTGCACACCTCTCCACCACGTTGTGATCTTGGAACTCGTAGAGTGTAAGCCTCCTTTTTTACAGCTAGCCCGGTCTCCTCAAGATCTGCCCAAAGTTTCTTTCGTGCCTCAAACCGATCAAGACCACTGAACATTTAAGTACAATTACAAAACATTAGCCCAAACATGAATTCCTTTACCACTGCTAAAACACTACATCCCAGATTTCAATGAATACCAGTATAAGCCAGCAATTTCATTTAGTGTCCCATCCTTATTCATGACATTAAGAATGGGAAGGCCAAGCTTCCGGGCAAGGAGGTAGTCATTGTGATCATGGCCAGGGCTTATCTTCAAGACACCAGTTCCAAAATCTTTATCCACATACTGCATATCATCAACAAGAAAGTATATTCAGAAACAGGAAATCTGCTCAGAATAAAGGAAGTGTAAATATAAAAATCTAGAAGTGACAGATAGAAACTGATAGTTAGCTGAGATATTATCAACAGTAAGAAACTGACAATAATCTGAACCATAATAAAATATGCATCGATACTTGTATTATGTATTCACAAGGTATAGAATTATTACCATAAAAATTCCTTGGTATTAAACTCCGTTGTTTCAGGTTCAAATTGGGAATCAGAAAATCACATCAAATGATACAGAAAGAAAACTCTTTGAGGTTAATGTAACCCAGTGCATTTGGGGAACTCATGTCAAATTCAGTCTTCTTTTGATTTTCATTCTATTCTTTTCAGTTTTCAAAAAGTTGAATATTCTCAACTCGATACTTTCTGTGAAGATCAAAATGGATTTAATTTAAATAGATGAAGCAGGTATAAGGTGAAAATGTGAACAGTTTTGATTTTTTTTTTTTTAATTTTTTTACAGCATGAAATGTGAATACATGCAACATGATTTTAACATTCGAAGAATTTGGCACTGGGTGAAAATGAAGATGATGGGAAGTTCATGCGGGATACTTTCACAAAAATGGGCACTTGGATTCACTAGAAGATGTTGGCAAATCGTGTAGGGCCCACTATGACTAAAAGATGCTGGTAATTAATGAATGCAAATATTGGCATTTGAGTCAGAAAATGTTTGTCATCGCTTTCCAAGAAAAGTGCACAAAATGCATAACATTTTTTCAGACTTATCCAGTAAGTCAGAAAAGGCAAACATGTTCTCGTTTGAAATGGGTGAAAGCGAAAAGTGAAATGTCAAAAGCAAAAATAGAAAATGCCGCTTTTTTAGAAATGGAAAAAATGAAACCAAATAAAGCTCAATTGTGAGTGTTACACAATATCTTTTGGATTGTTTGATCTCTTTCCTTGTGAATGGAAAAGAAGACTGCCTTGTACCAAGAAAGACCAAAGATAATAGACACTTCATCCTGTTCTGTGATCTATTTCAGATATAGTAAGATTGTGTAAACCTGACTAAAGCCACAGAAAAGCTTTTCTCTTGCACAAAAGTTCAGTCATTTTACTCTCTCTCCCTCTCCTTCCCTCCCTCCCCAAAATACACCAGAAGGAAGTGTATCTTGATGGTCACCACTGCAAGGATTTATAGCATGAGAGGATATTTTTACCTTATCAGAAATAATGGGAACATGCCGGCCATAAGTCATCGGGACGATAGCCTGCTTTCCAATGTACTTAGAATAGCGTTCATCCTAAGAAACATGAACAGAGAGAATATTAGGAGAATGATACCTGTAAATTCAGGAGATAGCATCTCTCACGGAATTTTTAGTCAAGAATATTGCAGAAATGACAGACAATGGCGAAGCACATTGAAGCTACTGCTTTATGGGTTTAAGTATCTAATTTCATGGAATTGTGGGAATTCACGATATAAGATGGCTCTCCTCCAGTATGTGTTTTAGACTGTTAAGTACCTCTCATATTCCACTATAAATGATCTTAAAGGGAATTGAAATTCTACTAGAAGCAACAAATTGAGCTCCAAAATTCACTAAGCATTTAGCAGTTGGTCCTAATGCTAATATTATTAGGTCTGGAGCAGCAAGCCAAAGTACTTATGGCCTCAATGTCTTACCATCCGCTCGTCTTCAACCTAGTCACATCCTTCCATTTCCTTACTCCCTTTCACAGTGATAGAAGAACAATGTCCTGTCTTTCAAAGCATTCTATTCAGCCATAAAAGCTATGTAAACTTCATACATGACATTGTCGGGATGCCCTTATCACCCCCCTCTGCTCACTGAGTGTGAGTGGATCACTATTTCTCATCCCAATTCTTTGGGGCTTTCTTACATCTCATGAAAATTGGCCACTATTTTGATGCTCTTAATTTAGCAACGAATAAGCTCTTGGTCAAACTCTCATGGTTTACCATATATACATATTGGTCACATGATCTAAAACGATTTAAATAGAGTACAAGCAAAAGCATTCTTATAGGTTTCCTACCCTCTCAAAAAGATGCTTAGATTGATCTTTTGGACCCACTTATGGTTAAGTTTGAAATTAGATCACCTGAATGTCAGTTGGAAGACATCTCAATTTCTTGGAATACCTTCCTGCCTTGCTCAACAATTTTTAAGCTTTCTTCACACTTAAGAGTTTAAGGTGTGCAGAGCTTTATGCACCCTGGATATTGCTCATATATCCTTAAGAGACATAGCAATATCTTCTACCAATCTTCATTATTATGGACCTCCACTTCATCATGCAAGCCCAAAAGAATTGGGGACCTCATATTTGCGAGCTAGCTGTCATAAACTCCTCAGACTGATTCTATTTGTAGGATCCTTCTTTGGCCAGTAACTCCGGGTATTACACTGAATCTCAGGGTCCATAGAATGACAGAGAAACAAGTTTGCTTTTCGTACCACCACATTAACCAATTCATGTGGATTCACTTGATGCGACAAATAGAAATTTTCTCATGGTAATCTTTCATGTTATATCAACACAGAAAAAGTTACCTCAGGATTCATGGCTACAGCTGTATCGCCAAATAATGTCTCTGGCCTTGTGGTTGCAATTGTCAGATAATCACTCCTGTGATGTAGAGGAAAACAGCTTTCCCATAAGCGCAAATGAATATATAGGCTACTTCGGCGTTCTACTGTCAAATAACACAGGCAAGTTTAAGCTGTCATATAGAGTGGATTCATGTCAGAATTTTTTCCTTCCTAATTTTTTTTTTTCTATTGGCACATTTGGAGGGTCCTCTAGTGAATCATGTAGATTGTAGAAGGGCAATCTGCAAACGAACCAAAGGTGAAGGAAAAGGAATAAAAACCTCAGTGCAATACAACATGTGTGAACAGAAGTCAATATACCATTCAAAGAAGAAACATTCTATTAACGAGAAACTAAGCTATGTTGAGCAAATGACAAATAAATGGTGGTGGCAACATATCATAATAAACAAAAAGAAAGGCAAGCTAGATGTTTGATCGGACAGTAAGAAACACAAAGATTTATGAGAATGAAGTCTAAAAGGAAGTCATTTATCAACTGGAAGCCTAATTAATGATGAAGCCACGAGATTGAATTCCCAATCATCACCTCATAGCAATAATAATTTTAAAAAAGAATATTACCTTGAACCACCAGCGACACGATACTTGATGTGGTATAGAGCACCCAGTTCTTCCGAATACTCTACTTCCTAAAAGAAAGATTAATTTGAAGAACAAACTGATAATAGAAATGCCAACAGGACGTATGTGGAAACTCGTCAAAATTAGCATACCAAATCAGAAACTGCAGTCTGTAGATTAGGGGACCAGTTAACCATGTAAGAACCTGCAAGAAACTACTTGTTACTACATTTATTAGATTACATTCAACAAACTTTTTAACATACACAGCTAAGTACAGCTTAGTCAACAAGTTTTTGCAAAAACAGCCATTTAAGACTTTTCATCAACAAAAATTCAAACCCAAATATCGTGAGTGAATAGAGAAACTAAAAAGCAAGTAAACTGATGAAAAGAGATCATTATTTTTAAGGAGAAGATTACTTGAGTATAATCAAGAAGAAAACTAAAGGCTTTTTATAATCAGTTTTCATTGACCAATTGCAGCAATAACGTGTTCTCCATTCTGCAGGGGCTTGTCCTGTACTGAATACAGAATAACACATAGGCCCAATGATCGATCAGTAACATCATGAGCATCTTGTTCTTTCATATTGTTTGCGGTTTGTGATTATGTGATAACTTCCCATTCTGCTCATTACTAAAGGGACAAAACATTGATATCCAATCACTCCTATAAAGGAAAAATTAGCAACAATGCCTTTATCTTTTATAACTGAAAAAGCTCATAGCGCTTATTCCAGAATGTCCTTGAAGCATTATTTCAGGACTTGTGAGAAAGTGACAAGTAAATCTTCCTTACCTTGATAGATTAGGCCCTTCTCGTGAAGCCTAACAAAGGCCTCAACAACTGCTCCTGCAAAAGGCAAGAGCATATAATTGACTACAAGCAGGGCATGTGCACCAAACATGTATCACTCTATGAAACTTTAATTCACCAAATTATATAGTATATGCAATTGATGAGTGGCAACACTAGGCATTCTAACATGTAAGTAGGAGGAGATGATTATATGAATTACCAAACAAAACCACCAATATCATCAACAAATAACATGATAGATTGGGACCAACTCATGTGCTATCCTAGACACTACATAACCCAGATGTATTATGTATTATGCATAATGCATGGTTGATGGGGGAATTACGGGGTGAAAACTGCCTTACGACTCAGCTGAGCATCTAGAGTAAAACGTTCTCTTGTCCAATCACAAGATGCACCAAGTCTCTTGATCTGATTTGTGATTGTCCCACCATACCTACAAGTAATACACTGAATGAGCATTTAATGCACTAAGACAAAGAAATAAAAAAATTACAGACTGGATTACTAAGTTGCAAGATGATTACATACTACTACTCTATGGAAGCACATGATCTGTCCATTATTGAACAAAAGAGATGATCATCCAGAAAGCTCCACCAACATCACTGCGATGGGCCAAAATTGAGGGTGCACTTGAGAGCAATCCCAAAATAATCCCGATTAGGTGATTGGTGCATGGCAAAACCAGTCGACTTAGCCTCAAAACATAATTCATTTTTATTAAAAGAATTTGCATATAATTCTAATGCCGTAAGAGAGTTAGCATTTTGTTAGAACTTCTCCTAAATAATTGAAAGGGTCATTCATCCTCTATTGACAACTAATGGCAGCTATTTAAGTAGTGGTAGCATTGAGTTCCCACGCAGCAGCAGTAGGCTGATTTAAGAAACCAACACCGTACGCAAAAAGAAAGCTAGAATGCTAGATAGCTGGGGAGGGAGGGAGGGAGGGAGGGAGAGAGAGAATGGTGAAGCTTTTGAAGGAGTGTTGTTATTCATGGGTTCTTTATGCCACCATTTGCACCCAGAATAACATATGACAACTGTTTGCACCCAGGTTTTGGTATTCGAGTTCAAAGCAGTGGATACTTTGGATCCAAACGTAAAATAACAAGTAATTACTCTCCATTCTCTTAGTTGAATTGCAAATAAACTCGGCCCAATCAAAACCAGGACTAAGTCAACTGCAAAATATTATTAAAATAGTAACTAGGACTACGTGTTCCAAATCACATCCAGTGGGATCAAACAGAGAACAGTAGCATGAGATTAGAAAAATCAACAGCACATAAGCCAATGAGAATAAATGGACATATACATTAGAAAAAAAAGAGGGCAACAATTTCACTAATTGCGAAAATCCAAAAATTAGAGGGTGGATGGAGAAGGCAAGCAGAGAAGTGACATAATCAAAAAGAAAAAGGAAGCAGTATGAGATGATTTACTTTTCCTTCCATTCCCATACTCGTTTTGTAAATTCTTCTCTACTCAAATCAACTCTTTTTATTCCTTCTGCAGCCAGCATTCTTTCCACAACCAGCTGCCAAAAAAGAGTGTTTATTTTATATTGGAACATAACTATGTAGAAAGCTCTTCCTTACATAACATACAGAACAGCAGACAACAATAACTCAACAATCATAAACAAGTAAATTGATAAAGGATCTACTAAAAGAGAAAAGGACCATCAATTTTGGCTCAGAAACGGAAGAAGCTGCAAATGATAACAAGGCAGCCAACATATATCAGGAGTACTGTGAAAGATATTCTGGATGGACAGCAAATCTAAAACACGAGAATTTTATGGAGAAACTACATAATGTGAATAGTTTAATTATTGAGTACAAGGGGGAAATGCGTCCCCAGCCAGATATTCTTCAATGACATACACTCATCCAAATATATGTGGCAAAACAAAGCTTCTAGATATAGCATTCACCTGTGTTGCAATACCGGCATGATCAGTTCCAGGAAGCCAGAGAGTAGGTCTTCCTTTCATTCTATGGTATCTTACCATAATATCCTACAATTGAAACAAAATTTATAACAAAAAAAATATTGTTAAGTGATCTCTAATTATAAAAAGAATTAATTATTGTAACAAAAACCAGATGTGGTAAATTGACATAGCAAACCAATAACTACAACAATATGAAGAGCAAAGGAGGGAAAATTTATAAACCACAAATCTCTATTGATTTTGGCATATCCATGAAAGAAACAAAAGACTAAATCTGTAAAAGAGACCATCTTATAAACAATGACGCTAATAGTGACGAGCTTCATGCTTTCCAGATAACACAACAGCATTATTTAGAGTCTGAAAAAGAAATGAAACTAGCAACAAGGATCATAAACTAAGCCAGAATAATTCACAGAACACAACAATGAATTCCTATCACTGTAGTAAGTGATGGAACAAGGGCAGGTAGAGGAGCAGCATATGCACGCTATTACCCCCAACGTACTATAACAACAAACTCCCTCTATCCATGATTTGAATACCTCCTGTTTTCTTTATAGTGTTTCCACAACACGGTTCTGTTTCCCAATAATGCAACTTCCGCTTTTTATATTCTTTCCTTCTCTTTTTTTTTTTAAGTAGAAACACTCAAATTGGGTTGAGAGGTGGGAAGGATATTTTCTGATAATTCTCCAATCTTACTACTTTGCCTAGTAGTTTGTAGCTCAATGTTTCTGATTATGGCAGACTATGCATACTTCCCGTGGTGAATAGTGATTGATGCTGGTCATATGACAAATCTACATCATAAAAGTAAGTGCTGTAGGAGAAATTTAGTACAGTAAATACTCAATTCCAAGGAAAAGAAGGAAAAAGAAAAACTCAAAACTGCCAAAATCTCACACATATCACACCTAAGATGGATGTATAAATCACTTTAGAAACCTAGATGTGTAGAAGGGAAGGAAAAAAACGCAAAAAAAAAAAAAAAAAAAGAAAAGGACAACAGGAAAGAAAGAAAGAAAGAAAGAAAGGAAATCTCATAGGTGTCATTACCTAGAATAAAAATCAATCAAATGTGAAAATGGACCCTAATCACAGATCAAGATACACAGAAGGTGTAGAGACAAAGAAACTACAGGTCAAAAGCATCAACATATACTAACCTCAAGAGTAACAAACATAGCATGTCCCATGTGCAGTGAACCAGTAACATTAGGTGGTGGCATTGAAACTACAAACGGATCAGTTCCCCTCTCAAAAATTGGCTTGAAATACCCCTGAGATTCCCACCTAAGATTCATCATTCAGAAATCAATATTAAGGTTCAGAGACAATGGAATCCTAGTCAAATCACAAGAAAACCACCTTTTCATTACAGTTATAACGCAACATTGCTACAAGATTTAAAGCATACAGTCTGCAAATAACCAAAAGTGCTTTCTTGAAGAGCATCCTGCCATGAAATATTCTCCTTGCATATAACTATGGGAAGAGAATCATAGCTTCTCTTTAACTCTCCTAGTTCCTTTTCAATTTAAATTGAATATTCATCTCGAATCAAATTCATAAACATATATGAACATTGGACTTTCACCATTTGTATATCCTTTCTTCCGCTGTAAAATCAAAGGCCTTCGCCACTTCCGGGGAAGTAAATACGCCACTATCCCCCATCCCAGCACCTGAAATTCACAGCAAGAAGCAGATTTTCAACAATACACAACAAAACATAAAAGGAAACTACTTCTAAGTTGTAAAAGCAAAAAGACAATCAGTATCAGGAGATATATCAATCCTAACTCATAAAATATAATTGGGTTCTCTTTTTATCTACTAGACTGAAAAAATTTTCGTCCGATTCAACTACTCATACAAGACTCTTAAAATAAAAACCAAGAGAATGACGAACATTAACGGCCCCTCATCTTGAGCATTCAAAACTCGAAATATTCTCACATTAACTTGCTGCACTCTTAGTTTTCTTGAATTTTTTCCCCCCTTTTTTCTTCAAGAACTCAATGCTTACCGGTGGTGAAGCGCCTGCTTCTGAGACGAATGAAGTAAGAACGGGACAAAGGGATGCGACGACGCCGTTGGGTGGATAAGAGTAGGGGGTTGAGTCTGTTGCATACCGAGCATGAAGAAGATAAGAGGGAGGGGCATGAGAGAGCCATTGTTCCCCTCTACTGCTAGAGCACTGCTTTTTTTGTCAGAATTTGCGTTATATCCCCACGCGGAGTGCGTCAATGCGATTTATCGAGGGCTCATGCGATTTCATTTCACTGCGAAGACACACACAACCTTAAAGTGATGCGATTTTTGTTGAGTTTGATCGATATCACCGCACAGGGACTCAAAATGCGTGATCCTTCTTATTTATTTATTTATTTTGGAAGAAATATTGTGGCCGTTGGTATTTGATGGCTTGTGCATAATATACTCAAAAGTCGTATCAATCAATAAAGTGTTTTACTACACAAAATTGCGACACTTGCCTTCTCAGTTTTGTGACTTCAGTTGGAATCGCTACGAAACTCGATAACAATTTTTGAGTATTTTTATGTTCTCTTTAAAAATATAGTTACTGAAATTTGTAATTTCACATCGTTACATTAAGTGAGAGGTGGTACTTTGTAGTAACAAATTCAGGCGTATGAAAAACGCTCTGAATATAATTTAATCGATATCAAATTTAGATGTTCTATTTCTCTGGCTTTAATCTGATTACTGGTTGGTTGACTCAACCCTTGTCACATCCAAACATTGATATAACAACTCAAAATACGGTGACGAAATGCATTCCAAACACACAAAATTGCTCATAAAATTTAGCAAAGAGCAGAATACAGGTTAAGAACTTTTGCTTCTTTCTATCAGTCAGTTTTACAGATTAAAATTTTCCAAAATTGCCATGAATAGCAAAATATGTATCAGAACCTTATTTCCTGTATAAGTTTGTTATGTTGCTAGCAAGGATAGACTTGTCAATCCTGATGTTCTGATAATTCATCGAGCTTTTTTCCTGGGAAAGAAGCACACCATACCGGCGTGTCAAGAATAATTTCGGGAGAAGAATCTATAGGGGCGCTAAAGACTCCGGTTCCTGTTAACTCCGAGCACTATCACGCAGCCAACTAACGTGACCTGTAGCAGGCCCTCTTGGCTGCACGGACAATGTCCTCCACCTGACAGATAGATACCAAAGTTACTGGATTATCCAAGTTGATTCAGGAATTAGATGAAAAACAATAAGGAAGCACAAACCTGTGGTACAGCCATTCTCTCCAGATTTGCAGCATAAGGCATGGGGACATCAGCCCCAGCAATCCTCTCAACAGGTGCATCGAGATATTCAAAGCTATCTTCAACAACAGTAGCGCTGAAGCAATAAAAAACAATAAACATTAATGAAGAGAGGAGGGTTAGAGAGTGTGAGAGAAACAGTGAGAGATGCAGCTATAAAAAGGAAATGACCAGATCTCAGCACCAACACCATGTTGAGGGAATCCTTCTTCTACGGTCACAAGCCTATTTGTTTTCCTAACAGAAGCATTTATAGCAGATCTATCAAGAGGGCGGATTGAGCGAAGATTTATCACCTGCAAAACCAAAGGGCAGCCAAGTAAAACAAATGTTCACATAACAGACTCTTTATTTCACCCTATATACGAACATGTAAATGCATAGGTTTTTTCTTGGAGTTACCTCAGCACTAATCCCCTCTTTCGCCAGAATCTCAGCAGCCTGTACATATTCGACTAAAGTCAATCCAAGAAGAAGAAGAAGATACCAAATTATCTAAACTCTAAAAACTACAACTCAACATGCATAGAATTTAATGAGAACTGTAACCATTGTCCCAAGGCAGATGATTATCTTGCTTATTCGCTAGGCGATTTGTCTTTAGATGTCTCAAACTAAAACTATTTCAGGTTTAGTGAAGAGGAAAATCATGTCAAAGTTCAATAATTAATCTCGAATTATTCAAAAATAAATGACAGACCTGAATAGAATAGCCAACCATCTTTGAGTAAGCTATGATTGTTACATCCTTTCCTTCGCATTCTATCTGCCAAAAAATTTAATGGGCAAAAAAAAATTAATACTTCAGATGCAAAGAGAATGCAAATACACTCTCATGCTATACCTTAGCTTTCCCAATAGGAACAGAGAAACTGGAATCAAGAACTTCAGCAGATATAGGAAAAGATTCACCATATCTGTACAAGAAATGTTAAACCCCGAAAGGAAAAATATACAGATCAATACAAAATAATATATGCACTTAATACCATGTTTCTAATTTCAGAATTCAGATTGACAAAACAGTTATCACCGCAATACTACTTACAGCAATTCATTTTCCAGGAACACGACAGGATCTGGATCCCTTATAGCAGCTTTAAGAAGGCCACGTGCATCTTCTGAAGAATATGGCGCAAGTACCTTCAATCCTGGACATGAGCCATACCATGCTGCATAACACTGCAAAGGATAACGCGTCAGTTCAAAACACAAGAACTGGTAATATGATATCACAACAGGGTATATGCATACAAATTTCTTCTGCACAAGCAAGGATTGTCACAAGATGTAACATGAGTATAGCTCTATTCTATACAATTCATTCATTTCTTAGTTCATTACAAACTAACAAACTAAAAAATGTGCCCAATTTTCGCACCAAAAAGAAGGCCCTTCTAACACAAACACCTCTTTCACATATGACACAGAAAACTACAACTATATCTGCTTTAAAGTACTGCAGTAGTTTAACCTGGTCAAAAATTGTTACATTAATATACTAATGTCTTGGGTGGCTTACAGTATAGCAGCATAGCCTAATAATGTTCAGAATCATGATAACATTTTGAGAATTTTTCCAATAGTTTGTGACTGCCACTACACATGTTCCACCATACTTAGTCCTCTGCTAGTTAGTAGATATGAAATGGCAGTTAGTGCAGAATATTCTCTCTCCCTCCAGTAGCAGCAGAAATAGCCACTTTATGCAGAGTTACCTTTTTGGTTTAGGATGTGTAGTTACATACAGAGATAAGAATGTCTGGCAAGAAGGGGTGTTACAGTCTCTTGAATAACACGAATAAGATGCATGCTAAAACAGCTCATAATGCTGTAACATTTATATAGCCTCATTTGAATGGAGAACTTTTTATTAGCACAACATTCAGCAAGACCATATAGATAGTACCTGTGAATGTTGAGCACCCACACCAGCAGCAGCACCATTTGGTCCTCTGAAAACAATAGGTACTGATATCTGACCAGCAGACATGTAATTTGATTTTGCAGCAGAATTAATTATGTGATCGATGGCCTGCAATAAAGGACCAAGTTACTGCCAAATCATTACCAATAACCAATTTCATAGTGTTACATTGTGTTAATTATACTTATAGGACTCTTCATGTTCAGATGTATTGCTAAAGTTTAAAATGCATCCAGCATCCTGAAAAATTCTGCCCAAATTCCTCCTCTCCAACCACCCCACCCCCACCCCCATCCCTGAATACAACAATTTCATTGAAACACACAGCAAGACTGAACACTGGATTTTCCAGTTTTATTCGTGTTGATAAATGCCTGTTAAAGCTTAGATCTCAAATTCGGCTTCATAGTTAAGCTATGACATCTGAAAGGGAAGCTATTGAGCATCTTTGAAAGAATGCAGCAAGATACCACAAAGGCCCAAGTTCTTAATCTCCATAATATTGTTTGCAAATGACACCCAAATTGGCAAATATTGTTTCTCCGTATCACATTTTTTGACAAGTTCAATATTGTAAGTAGTTCTCCACAATAGATCTAATTAAAAGGTTGCAAGTTATAGGCATGATTCAAATTAAGATCCAACACAATCAAGTTTGTTCACAGGTAACATAATCAAGCTTATGTTTCATGGCGTAAATTTGTGTATCTCAAGATTAGATTGTCATTGACCATCTTAATACAACACACAAGGTCAGAGCTGGATATCATTGAGAGTAGCTATGTAAAGCACAAGTGCAGCTTCTGAAAATCCTCCAGGACAACCACAGAAGAAATCATGCAGCCCGCAGGCAATAAAGAATTACAGCCTCAAAGATGAAACTCGGCTAAATGGATGCGTTAGTGGAGAAATATTTTCAAAGTTTCAGCCCATAAAGCCATGAAATCTAACCTGCATCGAGAAGTTAAAAGTCATAAACTCTATCACAGGCCTTAGACCATGATATGCTGCACCCACTCCGATTCCAGTAAATCCAGCCTACGACAGCATAACGTTGTTGCGCATTAAAATGCTTACCACTCAATTTCAAACAAACAATTCCCAAGTGCAGGAGAAAAGCCAACCTCGGTAATAGGTGTATCAACAACCCTCTCAGGACCATATTTATCCAGAAGCCCTTTGGTGATCTAACACAGAATGTAGTAAATCAAAACAACCAAGTTTATACCAGAGAGATTTTCAGTAAAGCATTGAGGTGATAATTGACTAACTACTCACCTTATACGCACCTTGATACTCACCAACCTGTATAACAGTACTAAACTAGTGAAGACCATTAAAAGAACAAACCAGCAATATAATAATATACTTTTTTCCTCTCGTAACTCCAAATTAAACTTCCACGATACCTCTTCACCCATTAGAAAGACTTTAGGATCGGCAGACATTTCTTCATCAAGTGCCGAATTCAAAGCATCACGCACTGTCATCTGCAGCAGATATGGCAAAACGAACATAAACTTTTCTATCATTTTTTAGCCCTATCAACAACATCAATGCATAATCAAACACACTCATTACCTCCTTGGCAGAGGAAGCAAAGGACCTCAATGCAATCGCTCGAATTCCTTGCTCCAAACTCTTTCAAACCAAAAAAAAAAATCACGGTTACATAGCCTAATTAAAGCCAAAAACAAATCAAACATGAAATAATGAACAAAATCTGAACACTGCCACTTTACCAAAGCACGATTGCTTCTACAGCCCACGGTTTGCCTTATAATCCCCCACATTTTTCACGTCAATTCACAACAAATCCCTGATAAACATACAAAAACACAAATGAATCAACAATTCTTACACAAATAAAGCTACGTTTTGAGATCAAATCTTACACAGTACCTGAAGGGTGAAAGCCAGAGAAAAAAAGGAGACAAAAAGAATAAAATAGGGGAAACAGGAGATAGTAAAATTGAAACCTGATTGGTTGGTTGGTTCGATTTCGCTGACGGAGAGATATGGAAGAGAGAGACAGAGAGATTATATTTTATTCGTTTTCTCTTTCGTGATGAGGACTGAGAGAGAACAATTATACTGCCGCCGTATGCTTTAAACTGTTGCACTTTCAAGGCACAATTTTCAGTCTACGAAGTGCAAGATGGCGATGCGTAAAATGTGGAACCAGAGAGAAAAATCACAATTTGCACTAAGACAAGAGCAAATATGCCTAGATGCACTACAAGGATTTACTGTATTGATCAAAAAATTAGTAAATTACAAAAATAATATCATTATATTATATTTATAATAAGAGAGTCAATGTCTGATTTTACTTGTAGATTAATTATTTATATTAATAACATTTATCTCATTTTCAATTTTTTAATTGAGGTGATACTATGATCTAGTTTGTTAAGGCTAATTTATTTTGTTGAGGTAAATTAGTTATGGTTATAACTCGATAAATGATTTAGGCTAGGTTATTTACATTGTACTTGATTTAAGTAGGTAATTGAAAAGAATATGGGATTATAATTATTCACTTTTTTCTATGTACTTTTTCACGTGAAATTTGTCATTATTAATCCTTAGTTATATACCTATCCTAAGTGGGATTTAGAAGACTCTAGTTTGTTAGTGTATAACTATACATGCCACTACAAAAAAAAAAAAAAAAAAAATATTACCCTTGAATTTTGGCTAAAAATCTGTAGCTAAGCAATTAGCCACAAATTTTAGCTACGAAATTTCTCCGTGGTTAAAAGTGTCGTGGCTAAATTTAATTACAGATTTATCTACAAAAAATTCATGACAAAAAACTGTAGCTAATTTAGATTCAGGCCCGAAAAATCCGTAGCTAAATAGCCACGAGCAATTTTACCCTTAAATTAGTCACGTGCATGTTCATTGGTACCGTTTCAAGCCAAAACTCATTGGAAAATTCATCAAATAGTTTAAAATGGGACAAATTTGTAAGATCATGAACTGTAAGGTCACAAATTGTACTTTAGGGACTAAGGTGACTAAATTTAGATTATCTAAATAAATTTCATTCATTTTATCAATTTCTTTTGTAATTTATTAGTTTTACTATTTTTTGTAATTTATTAACTAATTATTTTTTTAAATTTCACTAAAAAATTGTGGCAAGAAGTCAAAATTAAAAACTTTTACTTTTTCCTTATCAAAATTAATAACTTAAAAAATCCGAAAGTTATAGGTGAATTTGGGTAAAATTATTCATTATATGTCAAATTATAAAAATTAAATCAATTAAAATGCTAAAACACCTGACTACCATCATATCAATAGATTCAAAATTTAAAAATTAGCCAATTGATACGTTTAAATTACTTGAGAATAAAACTACATATTCAAATATGATATGATGATATATTTATTAATTGACCAGTTGAATTAATTGAGAAACTCAAGTTGGATAGTTTTTTAGAGAGTTAATCACTAATTTGATAAAAACACAAACCCAAGTATTAGATTTACACATTTAATGAAAAAAAATACTAATTTGATTTAACTATTCGGAGAATGAATAACTAATTAAATAAAATAAATCCAAATATTTGACTTATGTGTTTAAATTGATTGAGGGCTATTGTGTATTTTACTCAATATGATAATAAAATTAGTAATTTAAAATTGTTAAAATAAAAAACAATAAAAAATTTAAAAATAAAAAAGATTACAAGACTTAGCTACAGATTGAGCTATGGATTTTCCAGTAACTATTTAAAAAAACAAATAAAAAATATATAGCTACCAATTTGCCATTAATTTTCCGTATCCATGAATTTTTCGTAGCTAAAACAATTGATGGGATTAACTACAAAAAATATGTGGCTATGAGCAATGGAAAATCCGTGTCACAGATTTAGCCATGGAAAATCCGTGGTTATCCGTGGCTAAATTGGTGCCAAGTTTTGTGCCAATTTAGCCACAAATTTAGCTATGGAAAATCCATGGTTATTTTTTTTCTTTTTGCCTTTTTTTTTGTAAATCCGTAGCTAATTCCTTGACTATTAGACACGAATATTTTCCGTGATTAAAATCCGTAGTTAAATGTCACTTTTCTTATAGCGTACATTACTTTTTTCAGATTATTTGTGCAACATGGTTTGTTAATGTATATTGATAAACACAACAATAAATGCTACACATTTGTGTAATAACAGATTGGACTGCAAAATTAGTGCTTCCTGCACATAAATATTGTTATAAATATTATAAATTTTACTTTTAAATATTCAATTAAACCATCAATATTCAAGGTTATTCAAAATTTAACCGTAAACGACCTCTAAAAAGCCAACCACAAAGTGAAAGAAACCATAAATTCTGATGCGAGCAACCATTGGAATTAATATTACATATTCAGACTTTTGATTCCACGTAATAATATTACATGAAATCAATATAAATACATATCTCCAAGAAGAAATTAGTCTAGCAACCAGTAGTATATATATACATATATATAAATTGATTGATTGAAGCTAGTTAGAATACCTGGTCAAGCAAAATTTTCAGGTGTTCACTATCCTCTTCTTCTTCTTTCTTTTTTTCATTTTTTTCCCTTTTTTATATTTACATATGTCCGAGTTTGATGCATTCATGAAGCTGTTGAATTTAAGTATTTTGGACGATAAGATGAGGGTGGAGGCTGTGATGAGGGTGGACCGAGCGGGGTGAGCTGTAGCAGGATTTGCCGCTCAATAGATTCTTCACTGCCGCTTGGCTGCCCCTCGGCAGCACATTTTTGAAACTCTTCTTTTTCTGCACGACAAAACACGTGTTACTTCACTTGCTATGTGATTGATTATGTACTTTCCCTAACATATATACCATTAAGATGTATATATAACTAAAAACGCAACTTATCCGGGGTATATACTGCATTTTTGAAGGCATTATGGTTGCTACCTGCATCTACAACAATAATATTTATAAGCAATTATATATATGTGTATATATATACACATGATTTCCATAAATGTTATAATCAAATAATAGTTATAAATACTTTTATAATTAACTACCGGTATTTTCACAATATAATCGAAAGCTAGGGGATCCTGGGAAGGCTCCATCATTATCATGCCCAGTCATTCTCTCATCGCCATCAGCAACATTATCTTCCTCTGCATTACTAAATATCTCCACATCCTCATTAATGGTTTTGCTCTCTTTTTGACCATTTTGCCCCTTGCCGCTTGAGCTAATTATTTGATCCTTGATATCTTTGTGTTGAGCTTTATGAACATTGTCCTCTTCAGATGAAGATTTGTCATAATAAGCACCCTTTACACCATGCAAAAGCAGCTCTTTATTGGAAGGGGTACAATTGTAATTCTTGAGGTGCCGTTTGTGCTTGCGAACATCGGTATCTTGGGGGAAGACAGGTCGGATCTTGGCTAGGCCGTTGCTGTCTAGCCGTGAAATGGCGCAACCCATTTTATTTATTTTTATTATTTATTCGAGCAAAGTTAATGATGAATGCACACATGTAAAGAAAAAAAGAGATAAAATGGATAAATTGAACAATATATATATATATATATATATATATATATATATATATACAAACGGAGGAGATACGGAGACTAGCTAGAGGGTTTTGGGAAAGAATTGGAAAGTTAAAGGTATTGTTATAGAAGTATTAGGTTTTGGTTTAATTGTCGACAAGAATTGTGGCATTATATTTAATGATGACCTTAATTTTGTTGATTTTTTTTTTATTGATGTTTAATCAGGTAAAAACTTTGAGTGGTATAGGTTTTTGTGCAGGGATATGCTATTCTTCAGGAGGATGAATAGCTGCAAAAGTTTTGGCAAGTAAAAATGTATATGTATTCCTGTGAATTATCTGAATTTGTTAGGTAATTGGACAAGAGGCCCTTTCTCAGCAGTGAATGGTCAATTAATCTGTGGCACCAATGATTTTTGTACAATTTGTGTACACAAATTGTATAGCATGCATGAATGTTAATATGTTTTCTGTAAATTAAAACCATTGTTTCAGTTCGAATCTTCTATAACATTTTTTGTTATACTCATTCATATACGTCACGTGCATTGATGAATTGTTAAGATGAATAAGAAAGAGAAAAAATTATGATAAGAAAAAAATATTGCAGATTCTTTTAATTTTCTAATCTCAATTGCTACAAAATATTAATGAGTGCAATAAAATATGTTACACAAACATGTTACAAAAGATCTGAACTTCAAGAAGAAGGGAGAAAAATTTATACTTTGCTTCCTATTGGTTAAGGGAACTTGCATATTTTGACCAATAATGTACAATTTTCAACCAATTTAATAATAAAATTCAAACATATTTGGTCCTTTTAGGGTATTTTTTATTTGAATGGATATCTATACTATTTATAAAATGCGCGTGAGAGGCCATAATAAAGTATTTAACATGATATGTCTATAATTTATATATTCAATTTAACTTGATTTTAAAATGTAAGCTCTAAATAAGTTTTTGTTGTATATATATAGGAAAAATTAAATTGTTAGCACACTATGTTGTCCAAATTTGACATTTAGAACTCTAATTTGTCTGATTTCAATTTTAAGACATCAATTTAATTTTTTAAATACATTTAGAACTTGATGTCTCGAATTGCGTAATTTAACCGAAAAGATGACATCGTCGACATAATAGATGGAAATATTCAACATGTTAGCGCTTATGTGGTGCTTACCTGTCTTTTAAGATGAAATAACATGTCAAGTAAGTTTATTGGGGGTAAAAATGTAAATTATCAAATATTTTAATAAAAAACAAAAAAAGAAAAAATCACCCCCCCCCAACCCACTCAGCACTCCGCTCCAGTACCCCCTCTCTTCCCCAGCTCAACCCCTCTTTTCTGCAAAAAAACGTAACAGAAGAATAAAAACAAGAAATTGTAATTCACTAAAAAAAATTGCTCTATCAAATGTTTCAATCATCAAATTGAATACCTGGATAAGTTGCCCATGAGATGAAGAACAAATGGATGAGAAAAACTGGCCGGAGGTGGCGCAACAGCCACGACGGCCACGCGCGGCGGTTGTGCCACCTTTGTCCATTTTTTCTTAGATTTTTCTCCATCAATGTATTCCTCATACTATGGACAAGATAACCATGTGTTGAATTTGAGAATTGAAGCAAATTTTGAAAGATAAATTTTACTGTTTGTGTAGGTGAGTTTCAAAAAAAATTTCTGTTTCTTTTTGTATTGTCAATGGTTGGGGGGTGGGGGTGTTTGAGTGGGGTAGGGGTTGGGGTGTATTTATATATTATTATATACATTATATTATATATATATTATTGTTTAATTGTTTATATATTATGTTTTAGAATTATTTTACATAATTTATATATATATTTTTACTATTGTGCCATGTCAATATTGTAACTGGATTCTGACTAAAAAATTTTGCCACGTAAGTAATTTTGTGTCATGTAAATAAAATCCGATCAACTCACACCAAAAGTCCTAAATGTTCCAAAAATTGTTAAATTGATGTCCTAAAATTAAAATTGGGCTAATTGAAGTCCTAAATGTTAAATTTAGACAATATAGTGTCCTAAAAATGAATTTTCCCATATATATATATATAATTTTTTACGCTATCTCCAACATTACTTTTTCAATTTTTTTCCTTCAAAAATTGATTTTACACACCAAAGTCGAGTTTTTTTTTATTTTTTATCTCAACTAAACTCGAATGTTATGTTTGGAACAAGAATTTTGGTGAGGAAAACGAAATTAAAGGATAAAAAATAAAAGCATAGAATACTATCATTTGAAAAAAAAAAAATATTTCCATCCTATTTTCCTTACCAATCCAAAAACCAATCAGAGGGTAAGTTTGGTTATTGATCGGCAAAAAGAACTAGCAAAAATAGGGAAAATTCTTGCCCAGACCCGGCTTGGCCGCACCCAACTAATCATATAGCAAGTGTTAATATACTTGTCTTGTGATTGGTCACTCTCCCTAAACTGTACACCAATCACACAGCAAGTGTAAAACACTCATCACCTGATTAGTCACGGTGTGGCCGAACCCGGTGCGGGTAAGAATTTCCCAAAAAATAGAATAATGTTATGGCCGTTGTAAATGAATTTCGCTTTCCAATCAGAAAAAGTAGTTTAAAAGAGTGAATGAGCAGTTGAGCACATATTCTTGCTTCTGTTCATGCTGCCGATATATATACATTTCTTAGCATAAAAGCTACTGAATAATACGTGCTTAATTTGCTTACAACTCTTTATACAGTGAATGAGAATACGATCACGTAACAAAACATCATATATAATCTTAATAATATACCATTAAGTTGGGCGCGTATACCCACACTCAAGTGTTATGATATTAGCCATAACACAAATCACAGTAGATAACTTCTTAGCATTCTAAACAAAACAAATCAAAACAAAAAAAAAAAGAGAGAGAGAAAAAAAAGTTAAAAAAGAACCTAATTGCAATAAGTTTCACTATTAGCAACACTCGAAGAGACCTCATCATTGAGAATACTAGATTGATCACAATGTGGAGAAGAAGACGAAGCGCAAGAAGAATCTGTATCGCTCGTATCACCATCATCCCTCATATATTCACAATAATTCCTGGGCTCATCACTGTCGTCGACTTGCGCTATCGCGCTACTCGTTGTTTTCTTCATAAATACGCGACACAAAGTCCAATTTCCTACACGAACCAACGAACCCTGCCAATGTAATATACATTAGCATGGAGAAAATTCATAACATTTGTACATACCTAATTATGTAGCATATATATATCAACCGCAAAAAAAAGTTACCTGAGAATTATTTTTGCTCTGAATATTGGAGGATGTGTTTCCTGAAAGCGCGATATAGTATTCGTGCATGGACCCAATCAGTTTTGAAAGCGCGACTGTCGGCCTTCCTTGCCTTGTAGAACACTAGGGACTTTTTGATCCCCACCATTGGCATCCTTTTCGAACATATTATACGTTTTGTTGAACCAGTGAACTGCCAATAACCAGAGCAAGTAGCAAATCTGCCAGGCCTGTTACAAGGCCTATTGTAATTGGCCTCCTTGTTGCTAAAAAAGTACCTATCCTGCTCCAAATTACCTATATATTTGTGCATATAATATGACAGTTAGTCTGATAACTAGTAACATGTGAATTCAAGTATGTAAATGTACAGATGATTAATTGGACAAGTACAAACCTGGAAGCTCCCAAGGATCAAAACTGAAAATGTTGATTTCTGGAATGATATGAGCAGGCAAAGGGTACGAAAATATTTTACGCGCCAAGTACATGAACACAATCTCTTCATCGGTGGGCTCGAACCGAAATCCAGGAGGTAATTTGCTCCCTCCATCCCTAACAAAGTTCACCTTGTCCATGAGAGAGAGAGAGAGAGAGAGAGAGAGAGAGAGAGAGAGAGGGAGAGAGAGGGAGAGAGAGAAGCAGTCAAGTTGCATGGAAGGTTTGCTCTAGCTAGGAGCTCTTTATAGAGAATCAATGACTGGTGATAATATTCTATATTCTATATCTCTTGTCCAAGGCATTTTCTTTACTGCATGCTGTCATTTTTCTTCCTTCAAACAAGATACACCACGATGCTGAATATCTATCTCATTAAGCAACTGTTTTATTGAACAAATGTAATTGATTTCCAACAACCAACAAAAACAAAACCTCTGTTTAATTTTCTACATATATATTTAGCTTTATTGTGAATCACTTTTAATGATCATGGATTTCTGACATCTAAAGTTCACTGCTCCACCCCCTTTGATTAGGTGATATTCACGTAAAGATTGAAATCTGATGCCCTCTTTTAATTTTCTTGGTTTTATTTTGAATAATAATTTGAATTAAAAGTAAATAATAATAATAATAATAATAATAATAATAATAATAATAATAAAAAACTAAAAAGAATGAAAAAGTTTTATACTTTTTGGAAAAGTAAAAATCCCACAAAAGATGATAGAGAATTGGAGGAGGTATTTGACTCGAAATGGGGTTGCATATGTTCTTTACTTCATGGAGAAGAAGTTGCTTTTTCTTGATCATTTTCCAATGGTGTTCAAAAAGTCATAAAGACTCTCACATTTAAAAGAAGAAAAATCACATACAATATATGATATACACACACACGCGCTAGAAGAAAAAAAAAAAAGGGAAAAAAATTCATTTACTTCTTGTAAATTAATTAATGTGGATTCTA